>VTFQ01000002.1:40706966-40870074 GCA_036281575.1 Ancherythroculter nigrocauda
AAAGTTGTCATGGACACAGTTCAGACTAGTCTCTAACTGTGTGTCAAATTTCACAACTTTCCCCCAAGTGGTTCTATTGGCTGCCATAGACTCCAAGAGCAGAAGAAGAATAAGAACACCAATGGATACAATAGGTGCTTCTGCGCCTTTGGTGCTTGGCCCCTAAATATAGCTGCAAGCAGCAATTAAGGGGCCAAGCACAACAAAAGCAAATAAGGAAGCTAGCAGCAGACAAACAATGTCATAATGGACTATGATAGCAACTGATACAAAGACACTGCATGTCAATTTTGAAGTCAATCAGACAAACAGTACTGTAGTTAGAGCCAATTTTATGTTTTGCTCAATTATAGCGCTGTCACACTGCATTCTTTGTGTGTCCTCATAGTGCCCCCATACATAAGCATTTCAAATTTGGTGAAAATATCTATTTTTGTCTAGGAGTTATAGACATTTATATATATGAACACATAAAAAATTACCCACACCTGAATTGGAGTGATTGAGATAGAGACTCCAAATTTGCTATGGTATTTGCTTCTATCTGTGTGCCAAATTTCATAACTTTCCCACAAGCTATTCTATGGGCTGCCATAGACTTCCAGAGTGGAAAAAGAAGATAAAGAAGAAGAAGAATGGCAACAGATACAATAGGTGCCTACGCACTTTCGGTGCTTGGCCCCTAACAATGGGAACAGAAAATCACTTCAACATAAAAGTCCTTAAACACAAGACATGGGGAACACAGGCTGGGATCATTAGAGACTTGATTTTGTCCAACGGGAATTGATTGCCGTTTGCTTTTGCTGTAATCTTATGTGGATGACAGGATGTCCTGCCAATCAGGGTCATGGGTGCCCAAGGCAATGTTCTCCTGGGAAACCTTGGGTCCTGGCATTCATGTGGATGTTACTTTGATACATATCACCCACCTAAAGATTGTTGCAGACCATATACATGGCAATGGTGTTTCCTGATGGCAGTGGCCTCTTTCAGCAGGATAATGCACCCTGCCACACTGCAAAAATTGTTCAGGAATGGTTTAAGGAATGTGATAAAGAGTTCAAGGCCCTGGCCTCCAAATTCCCAAATTAATCTGTGGGATGTGCTGGACCAACAAATCTGATCCAGGGAGGCCCCACATGAACTGGAAAAGATTTCCTCATCAAAGAAGGAGAAGCCTCAGAGCCACACCTATTATCGCCACAGACCAATGATAGTTTGAAGGTGTTTACCAGCCAGAACAAACGTTTCCTGAATCTCCCAAAATGAACTCCAAATGAACTTCGTTTTGACCTGATCTTTCACTGGTTTTTCAAAATGACCAGTTTGAAATGACCAGCACACCAGTTGAAGTATCATCGCTTGAAGTATATTGTGGCCTTTACTCACATCTGACCTCAACAGACTGAAAAGAAGAAAGTAGCCAGAGAAGATTCCACATTAAAGAAGGCTGAGCCCGGATCCAGACAACACCCTCCAAACACACAACACAGCACATGAATGTCAGGAACAAGACAAGACAAACCCAGATGACAGGATGACATTAGAACTGTACATGCAACACTATATGGGGAATTACAGTGCAGAAATTGTTAAAAGTTGTTAAAAAGAATGTTATAAGTTTTTATGATGTGAATAAGTGAGTGGACAATGTGGAGATTGGAGTTTTGAGAATTTCAACTGTGATCTGAGAAATTTAAGCTACTGAGACATGATAAAATATTATGCTTAAAGAGTTAAGGGGGTTTACACTGTGAGTTCAGACACTGAGGCTGTGATCTATTACGAGTTAGTTAACCTGATAATTGTGTCACAATTTTTTTTTTTTTTTTAATTATTGGGAGCTTAGGAGTGTGATATAAAACAGTTTAATGTTGTTATATGTAATATGTCCCTTATCCATTAGGTGGTGACCAAGTGCTTGCTAAGAGTTTAGTTGCAGTGTTAAAGTAATTGAAGCAACGCAGTCCGCAGTCAGTGTTCATGATGAACACTGTCACTTTTGCTTGTGTGTTCCACCAAAGCTCTGATGTTAATAAAGCGCATACGTTAAAGAATAATGTCGATTTATTGAAACATCACATGGTGTCAGAAGTGGAGCGCCGTTAACACCATGGCAAAGTTTCAGCCCCCGGACAGTTTCGATTTTGGTCACCCCGAACGATGGCCTGAATGGCGTCAGAGATTTCGCCGCTACAAGATAGCCACCAAACTGGACAAAGAAGAAGCTGAAGTTCAGGTCTGTACGCTGCTTTATTCGATGGGAAAAGAAGCTGAACATGTGTATCAGACATTTACATTCAGGGAGGAAGAAAGAGAGGACTATGATACTGTAATCAGGAAGCTCGATGACTACGTTGTACCGAAAGTTAACGTTATTCACGTGCGTGCACGATTCCACATGAGGGCTCAAAAGCCAGGTGAAATGGCCAAGGAATATATCCATAGCCTCCACAAGCTAGCGAACACATGTGACTTCGGTGCTGCCAAAGATGAAAATATTTGCGACAGACTCGTGATTGGGATTCTGGACAGAAAAGCTTCAGTTAATGCCCTGTCAGAAAAGCTTCAGTTAATGCCCGATGCGGAAGAAATCATGGAAAAGGGGAAATTTGTCCAGCAAAAAGTGCTGAGTGCCACAAATGCAGGAAAAAAGGTAATTTCGCTGCATTTTGTAGAACCCGAGAAATCCATGATGTTAGCAAACCACAAGAGGGCAACAACGTAACACATTTATTTAACTCACATTGATGACAGAAGTGGAGCATGGATGGTCACACTACCGATTCATGGCACAAACATAGACTTGATAAAAATTGATACAGGTGTGGACATAAGTGTCATTTCTAATAAAACCTTCTCTGTTTTGAAGTACAAGCCACAACAGAGGACAGTTCAGAGCTATGACTACCTTTAAAGTAAAGCAGTATAGTTTTGAAGCATTCGTGGTGACGTCCCCATGTAAACAATCTCCTTGGTTGAGATACAGCAAGTGCAATGGGTTAAGATGCTGGAAGAGCTTCAACTTATTTCCTTTTCTGAACTGGGACTAGTAAAGACAAAACCCATTAAAATCTGCCTGAAAGAGGATGCTGTACCATACAGAGTGCACACTGCAAGATGGCTGTCCGTGCCCTTGATTTCAAAGGTCAAGGTGGAGCAAGAGAGAATGGTACAATGCGGTGTCATTGAGGAGATCACTGAGCCTACTGAGTGGTGTGCCCCTATGGTGGCCGTTCCGAAGAAAACAGGGCAAATCAGAATTTGTGTTGATCTAAAACAACTAAATAAAGCTGTAAAAAGAGACAAATTTATGCTGCCAACGGTTGATGACATCCTTCCTAGACTAGCACATGCCCAAGTTTTTTCACTTCTAGATGCAACTAGTGGCTACTGGCAGCTGCCACTGGATATGGACTGTGCTAAACTAACAATGTTCATTACTCCTTTTGGAAGATATTTTTTCCGCAAGCTACCGTTCGGGATCACCAGCGCACCCGAAATCTTACAACAGGAAATGTTGACGATCCTCAAAGGCCTGGAAGGAGTTGCAGTTTTCATGGACAATATCTTAGTTTTTAGCAACACTCCAGAGGAACACGAGCAGCAACTGCAGAGGGCTCTGGAAGCCATTGACCGGGCTGGTCTATGCTGAGCAAGGAAAAGTGCCTGTTACGGCAGAGTCAGCTCAGGTACCTGGGACATGTCATAGACAAGGAGGGCATATGCCCAGACACAGCCAAAATCGAAGCTATCACGCATCTTGAAAAGCCGAAGAACATCTCAGACCTAAGGAGAATGTTAGGAATGATTCATTACCTAGGCAGGTATGTTCCTTATCTTCTGAGGTTATTCGACCTCTCAACGAGCTGTTGAAGAGAAATGCAGTATGGTACTAGGGATCTGTGCAAGAGGAGGCATTTGAAAATGTAAAGCGTCTAATCACAGAAGCTCCCGTACTAGCATTCTATGATGTCACAAAGCCCACAGTCGTCAACGCAGATGCAAGCAGCTACGGTCTGGGGGCTTTTTGCTGCAGGACCATGACGGACAGCTGAAACCAGTGGCCTACTGTTCCAGGGTGTTGGCCGATGCTGAAAAATGGTACGCCCAGATCGAAAAGAAGTGCCTGGCGGCTGTGTGGTCCTGTGAAAAATTCTCAAGGTTCCTGTATGGATTGGAAAGTTTCATCCTGCAAACCGACCATAAACCACTGATTCCATTGATCAATCCCAAGGATCTTGATTCAGTTCCTTTGAGATGTCAAAGGTTGTTACTGCGGATGATGCGTTATAATCCTGTTGCACAATATGTACCCGGCAAACAACTGGTGGTCGCTGATACACTTTCACGACACCCTCAGTCAACCATCTCTTCAGTGGTCTCAGAATTAGTGCAAGAAGTGGAAGCTTATGAGAATGCAGTGAGTGGTGCATGTCCAGTCTCTCCCACAAAGCTGGAATCTGTGAAAAGAGAGACAGAGATGGATTTCGAGCTACAAATGGTCAGGCAGTACGTGACCGATGGCTGGCCCAGGTATGCTGCTAATGTCCCACAAGCTATAAAATCATACTACAGTGCACGCCATCACTTGTCAATTTTCCAGGACCTTGTGCTTTATGATGACAGAATCATAATTCCCCAAAATATCAGGTCCAAAATACTACAGAGACTGCACAGTGGTCACCAAGGCATAGTGAAATGTAGAGAGAGAGCCAGATGTAGTGTGTGGTGGCCGGGCTTAAGTAAGGAAATCCAGCAGTTAGTTAACAGCTGCAAGGACTGTCTGGAATCAGACCTACCCAGAAAAAGGAACCACTTCTAATCACTCCACTGCCCAACTGTCCATGGGAGAGAATCGGTGCTGATATCTGTGAAGTGAATAAGCAGCATTTCTTAGTAGTCTTGGACTATTTTTCAAGATACATTGACATAGCTCATCTTCAGGACTTGTCAGGTGAAACAACACGTGCTTGCTTAAAGAACATGTTTGCACGATGGGGCTGTCCCAATGTTCTCTTTACCGACAATGGACAACAGTTTGGTGGAAGTGCTTTCAAAGACTTTGCGAGAGACTATAATTTTCAGCACATTACTTCGAGCCCTTATTATGCCCAGTCAAATGGAGAGGCTGAGAGGGCAGTACAAACAGCTAAAAAGATTCTGAAACCCCCACAACTCATGTTGGGTAGACAAATAAGAACTACAGTTCGCACATTAGAGTCACACCTGAAACCTGAATGGCCTGATCTTTGACAAGTGAGAAAGGCTGATCAAAAAGCAAAAAGGAGCTATAGAAAATATTACAACAAAAGAAACAGTGTCAGAACATTACCAGAGATTCCTCCTGGAACTTCTGTAGCAGTCAAGCTGGATGTTGAAAGAGGGTGGACAAGATCCGGCACTATTCTCAGAAAGTGTGAGACACCACGGTTGTACCTTATCCAATCTGAAACTGGAGTACTCAGGCAAAATCGACGACACCTAATGCCCACAGTCGGTGACAATGAACCAGCATATACTTCAGTTCAACAGACACAGGGGCCAAAGGAAACTCATGGTCAGGATCAACTTGCGGCTTCTATGCCTGATAATGCCCCAGACATTCCAGTGCAGGTTGAACAACCAGGAACTGATCTGTCTGAATCTGATTCCAGTCACACAACAATCATTTCACCAAAAAGGGTGAAAACAAGGTCTGGACGAATTGTCACAGCTCCACAGAGATATAGGATTTTGTGTGGAAAAAAAAGAGAAACATTGTTGGTGAAAAAAAAATGTTGTTCACAACTACAGTAATTTTATGGTTCAATGTTACATATGTTAAGTAACTCATAAGGAAGGGTGATGTGATATAAAACAGTTTAATGTTGTTATATGTAATATGTCCCTTATCCATTAGGTAACCAAGTGCTTGCCAAGAGTTTAGTTGCAGTGTTAAAGTAATTGAAGCAACGCAGTCTGCCAGTGTTCATGATGAGTAGTCACTTTTGCTCGTGTGTTCCACCAAAGCTCTGATGTTAATAAAGTGCACACGTTAAAGAATAATGTCGATTTATTGAATCATCATCATAGTCATAATTCCTCTTACACAATGTGAGCTGTGACCATATGGGCATCAATGATTTCACGCAATTTTTCCAGAGAAAAAAAAAAAAATGCCTGCAAGCTCATACTGTCACATGTAGTATCAAACAACAGGCAAACAAAGATGAACAATGAAGACAGGATTTAATGACAACACTCAGAATACTAACACATCTTACATAGACGAGAACGGACCAGGAATGAGGGAGAACACAGGGTATAAATGGGTATTGCATGAAGCAAACATAGATGTAAAACTCCTCGACGAAACCATGGGGATGACTGATGGAGACGAAGCTGGTGGAGAAGGAGCCCAGAGCGCAGATGGATGGCCGATGACCAGGCACGAAACTGCAGGCTTTGGAGGCCGCGAGGGAGGCGTGGTGACGACCCCTCAAGGAGGAGCCAGGGTGCAAGAGTTCTGAGGTGGAACCGGAGCGACTGAGGACCGAGGCGGAGCCGGAGGGGTGGAGAGACGGCGTGCAGCAGACGTGGTGACGTCTGACCAAGGCGTAGCCGGAGGTTCGAGGGAGCCCGGTGTAGCTGAATGGCTGATGGTCCCAGGCGGAGCCGAGGGGGGGAGGAGCCATGGCGGAGGAGTCTGGATGACGAGCCGAGGTGGAGCGACTGGGACGGAGGCAGGAGGCGGAGCTAAGGGGTCCAGGCATCCAGACGGCGCTGTTGAATGGCTGAAGTCAATGGCTACCATCAACTGTTTGGTTAACAACATTCTTCAAAATATCATCTTTTGTGTTCAGCAGAAGAAAGAAATTCATAGAAAAACTTAAGGGTGAGAATATGATGACATCATTTTCATTTTTGGGGGAACTGTCCCTTTAACTTGATTAACAAAGTGGTGATGGTAATAGGGGCATTGGGTGTTAAAAAAGTGTGGTCAGAACGAATTTGACTTTTACTTCCTCTGCTTGATGTGGGAAGTTGTTTTTTTTTTTTTTTTTGTCTTCCTGTCTTTGCTTCAGAGCTGCAGTTGATTTGGGCAGAAGTTATGTGGAGGGCAGAAGATTCATATTGAGGTGTTTTAATCTTGGAAACAACATGAAGATCATTCAGCTTCAGCTTTGTGAGTTTATTATATGATATGGCTATATATACATGCTTTGTAAGATTATTAAAATTGTAGGCTATGTTTTTATGTTATACGTCACATGGGCTTATGTGGGTAATCTTATGTTTTTATCTTATAGATGCATTAATCTGTTGTCAAGCTGTAGTGACAGATCAACTAACTGATTTGGGATCAAATGTGACCATAAACTGTGATCTTGATGAAAATGATGTTTATTGGATTTTACTGAAAACACCAGATCCTCCAACAGTGATTCTACGATCATTCTCAACACCAAAATCCCCTTTTTACTATAATAATACATTCATAAACAAATACTCAGTGCAATTTAAACATTGTCTGGTTATAAAAAATGTGACTGCTGATGAATTAGGAGTTTATTACTGTATGAAAACAGGCGCACCTCCAAAACTCAGCAACAGCACCAGACTGTACATCACCGGTGAGTTCATTTACTTTTTCAGTGATCAAGACATACTTGCCATTAACTACATACATTTTTAGATATGAAAACATAATTATATTCATAAATAACATAACATATTATCTATTTTTAGTGCAATAACTCTTAGCCATTGCACATTGCAACAGTAACAGTATTTACTGTAAGAGACTGTGGACACTTTCTTTACAGAATCAACTCAACTAACTGAGTGTCACAATCATACAACTGAGTGTCAAAATCATACAACAGTGGAGTTTATTGATCAGAATCAGACAAAATGCCAGATTATTATCATCATATCTGGTCTGATGAATGGGCTGCTGGTCATTGTGCTGATCGGTGAGAGATTTTCCGCCATCTGTTTAAATATTAATATAAGCTGAAGTTTATTAAATATGTAAAGTTTTATTTATTTATTTAGGCTTTGACTATATCATTATTATCGTAACATTTATGTGATATGTTGTGAAGTGTTGTGTGTGTGTGTGTATTTAATGTATATATATATATATATATATATATATATATATATATATATATATATATGAAAAAAAAAACATTTTGTAAATACTGAATCTGAAACACTGTTCCAATTTTAGGACTATTAAAGGTGTTTGTTTTTGGAATCAGAAGGTCTGGAGAACAATCACAGCTCAACACTGATCTACAGCACACAAGTTATAGAAGAGAATCAGGACCAATTACAGGTAAAAAATATGTGAAACCATAATTATAACTAAAATTCATTTCTGTTTTGATAATTGAGAATTCTTGCTGACCTGTTAATCCAACAATAGCATTCTATATTTAGTTCATTTTTGTTCAACTGCAGCTGAAATTGCTAATATTGATCTTTCAGTACACCACGGTGGACTTTTCCAAGCTGCGTAGAAATATTTCCTCCAGCCAAATCAACAGCACCTATGCTGCACTAAAACTGCCAAAGTCATGAACACATGAGTATGACTGATATATATATATATATATATATATATATATATATATTTATACAATTTAAAAATTGACTAAATTTGATATTTCATTCATTCTGCTTTATAAAGACATTAATCACAATTATTTTATTGAATTGACAGCTATAGATTTATATTTTCTTTTATTTTCTTCAGGTTTATACAGTACTCTAATGTGTAGAAAATATTACCGGGAAAATATTTACTTTTTATTAAGTGGACACTTATTTTTTCATTGTATGAATATTGTATGAATGTTTTATACATGAAAATATGCAGGATACCTGCCTTTGTATTTTGGTGCGTCCCACAAGTGAATCATATTTGAGGGTCGATGGCATCAAAACTTTTGAAAACCCCTGCTGCAGATGAAATGTGTTTAAGAACTTTTATGTTTCCTAGTTGGTCTATTTCTTTTTGTTAGTTGGAAGATTTTTGTTTTAGAATAGCTGCCTTAATCTATATCTGCTGAAACTTTTGTGAGTGGTTGTCACAGTGGATAAATCTTTCTTTTATACTATACATTGATCTTAGAATGGAGAGTGTGCACATTATTCATTATTTTTCTGAAGCCTGAAGTTTTCCATGTTGTTAGACGAAGAAGAGTTTAATTTTTATAGAATATAAAGTAAACAGAATCAGTTAAATTATAATGATCAAAAAGTCTGTTATTGTAAGTCAACTGAAATGTTGTGGTTTGTCAACCTACTTTTGTCTAACTCTGCACTCAGGGTTTTTGTTGTTGTTTTTGCATTTGTTTACTTTGTGTTTTCATGGAGTGAAAGTGTGAAGAGTATGTTTGGGTTTTTAAAATGTATTTTATGCTGAGAAAACATCTATTAGTGTATTTTGGTCAAATGAAAAAATGTTCTAGCAAATGAATGTCAGAAATATTTTCTAGATGGAAAAATATTATCCTTTTACTTTAAATGTTCTTATTTTATACATATTATAAAGTGATATGACTGCATTTAATAATTATGTTCTTAGATCTACATCCATTTCACAATATATGAATAGTATATAATTAATATAAAATAATACTTTAAACACGTGCCAACTTGTCCTGACCTTACATTTATGAAAAATACCCTTATTCTGAGAACACAGTTCAAAAGTTCAGTTAAAATCTACCTTTATTATGAAGTTGCTTCATTATGAATAAATAAATTTTTGTCTGTGTGTATGTTTTTGTGTGTGTTTGAGTAGGTCACTTTTAATAATATATGAAAAATTTGTTTAGCTGGCTAGCTATTACTACAGTCTCTCTAGTGATAATATTATACTTCCTCATGTAAACAGTCGATGAAATTTCATTAAGAATTAGGAGTTTATGACTGTATGAACACAGACACACATTAAGCACCATTGCCAGATTCACTGTAAATGAAAAATAAATAAAAAGAAAAAAAATATAAAGTGGTCCTTTGGAAATGGACTGGTATAACTCATACCTCATATTAGGGTTTTTTTTTTTTTTGTACTATTAATTGTCATGTGTATTATGCAATTTTTTAAGTAAGAAAAAAAAATTACACTGTACTGTTATTTTCAATTGAAGTGCTAAACCAAAACCTGAAACATGTTCCACTGGCTTTGGCACTTGACAACCAATGAATCTCACCTTTGTATAGAGTGGAGGTTTAACTGTGAAACAAGTGCAGTGTTTTTCCAATGCCTTTATGTTTATGTAGCTCAGTTCTCACAGTTCTCTAAACCTCAAATGGAAACAGCAGCATTGCAGCATTGCATGCATGTAAAGCATGTTTACAACACATATACTGAAATTTATTTTGCTGTGAATGTCCAACAAACTGAAATTGAAAGCTCAAAGTGATTGAATGATATGAATCTATAGGGATATTCTCAAAGGCTTCATTTATATATATATATATATGTGTGTGTGTGTGTGTGTGTGTGTATATATCAGGGATGATATATATGTATATATATATATATATATATATATATATACTGTATACACACACACATGTATGTCATATATATATATATATGACATCAAAGTAATGCAAGAGCGATTCAAGAGCAGCCAGCTGGTTCGTTCTGCGTAGCTTCTCCACAGCTATTTCACAATTGGCCAGATTCACCGCATGACAACAATCACATGTGTATTGTGTTTATGCTCACAATTTCAGTTCCACTAATGCTCACAAATGCTCCTGTTACTGAATGTAACCTCGGTTCCCTGAGAAGGGAACTAGAAGTTGCATACAGCTGGTGCTGATGCATTAGGGAAACACCTTTATCCTCATTAGAATATTGAAGCCTGATTCACTTAATGCCATTGCATTGGCCAATGACGCTCAAGTGCGTGAAAATAACTGGGTGCCCTTTATAACACAGCGCAGAGCGGCATTGTCTCAGAATCTTTCGACAGAGAAAACACGGCACAAAGGCAACATCTCGGTCCCTTCTCGGGGAACCGAGGTTTACGTTCAGTAACTGGGGACGTTCCCTTTCGAGATGGTCTCTCGACGTTTGCTTACAGCTGGTGCTGACGCATTGGGGAACACGTACAGTCTCGCCATTGTAGCATATGGACCAATCAGACACACACAAATTATACTTCATATTTAATGAATAATCCAGCAAACACACTCTCCCAACAAAGGTCTGTGAACCATCCCCAATCTGCAACTAACACACAGGCAGAACTAGAATGCTGAGCTAGAAGCTTCTAAGGAACCCCAAGCTTATGCCAGGCTGCAGCCTAGTCTTTCCATTCACCAAAGATCCTATAACTCCAACTGGTTCTCTCTCATTAAGACAAGTGGGTGAGACATGCAAGTATCAAACTTAGTCTCATTATTTGATACATTAAGTATTATTACCCCTTTTAAAGAAGGGCATGTTAGAACTAAACTGATGGTTTTGGTGCTGAATTTCAAACAATGCTATAATGCTATAATGCTATAAGCGGAGGCGCTGTCATACAGTGACGTAAGAGCCTACAGGACCTGGTGGAACCCCACACCATGAACAAGGGGTGGAGTAAGAAGGGGTTCACTGCAGAGCAAATGGGTGGAGCTTATGTTAGCTCCCCCACGCTAGATGTCCAGTGAGGAGGAGTGAATGTACAACCACACCCTAATCCTACCCTAACCCTACCCACAACTCCCCCCATTAGACATCCAGAGAGGTGGAGAGCTCTATCCCTCCACCCCACTGGATGTCCAGAGAGGCGGAGCTGGTCATCATAGACTCTGCAGTGAGTACCACTTGGGCGGAGTTTCCAACGTCCCCAGCAAGGCTATCAGCACACAGTAGCTCTAATACACTTATGCAGAAGCAATAGATTTCAGAATAGATTTCGGACCTGAGAGGCTAATGAAGAGACATCTACATTATACTGTAGAATTTGGCAAAAATGTTTTGTGAAGCCTATTCTGCTGCTGAATAAATATCCCCAATAGGTACACCCTTTGCCCATGCCCAAGAAGAAGCTATACCCCTCGTGGAGTAGGCTCGCACGCCTATGGGGCAAGTTGTATTTTGTGAATCATAAGTCAGGGTTATCGCATCCACAACCCAGTAGGATAGCTTCTGTTTTGACACAGGTAGACCTTTAGTGTGACCGCTGTAACACACAAAAATCTGTTCAGAGAGTCCGAATTGCTTGGAGAGAGTGGTTCAGGAAGGCAGGGATGTGAATGCATACCTACTGCATACCTACATATGAATAGTGAATTTTTGAATTTGATTTTTGAATTTTTTTATTTAATAAGGCAGTTTTACTAGTTAATTTGTATTAGTGTTATCTTGCTTTAACAAAATGCCAAAGCAAGTCAGTCATTCAGTTTTGCTTATTTTTAAAAATCATTCTACTATAAAGAGAAATAATAAAACCTAATAAAAACGTACTCGGTTACAAACATAACCTTGGTTCCCTGAGATACGGAACGAGTACTGCGTATGGGAAAAACTCCTTTTTCCTCGATACTGAAGCCTTTTTCAATAACGCAGTGTAACTGCACAGCCATTGGTTCAAACTGTAAAACTTTTTGAACCAATGACGGTGCGGTGGAGCTGCGCGAGCCTATGGCGATGGGCGGGGCAAAATGGGCGGGGCGTCTGGCTATATAAGCGAGCATTTCGCCATAGGATTTCAGGTCAATCGACTGAAGCGACGACACTGAGTCGTACAGCCCTGTGGCACAGCAGCAAATGCAGTACTTGTTCCTTATCTCAGGGAACCAAGGTTACATTCGTAACCGAGTACGTTCCCTTTCGATACTTCACTCATACTGTGTATGGGGAACGTATACAATCCCCGCCGTGCCATGGGAGAGAACGACTGAACCTATCTTGGGCACCAGAGGGGTCCAGAGGATAAGTAGGGAGGCCATCGAACCCATCAAACCCTCATATTACACATGCTAAGAAGGGAGCATGACCGACGGGCTACTAGAGGCCATCAAATCTTACTGAAAGGACCCAAGCATGTAACGCTGGAACATCCAAGTTATAGAACCTGACAAAAGTGGACGGCAAAGACCAGCCGGCCGCCTCACAGATGTCTTTGATGGAGACACCACTAGACCAGGCCCACGAGGAAACCATACCTCTAGTGGAGTGGGCTTGTACTCGTACTCCTATGGGGCAATCGAGGCCCATAGATGAGTAACAGAGCAATAGCATCCACAATCCAACGTGAGAGCCGCTGCTTTGTGACCGGAAGCCAAAGCACACGAAGAGCTGGTCAGACTGCCGAAATGGCATTGACCACTCAATGTAGGTCCTCAATGCCCTGACTGGGCAGAGTAAGTCCAACTCACGCTTGTCCACTGAGGGAGGTAGCGCTGAGAAGGTAATGACCTGTGCTCTGAACGGAGTTGAGAGCACCTTAGGGACGTAGCTATGCCTGGGTTTCAGGACGACCTTCGAGTTGTTAGGCCCAAATTCAAGGCACGCAGGGCTCACAGAGAGGGCCTGCAGGTCACCTACATGCTTAACCGATGCTAAAGCCAGTAGCAGAGCGGTTTTAAGTGACAGGGGCCCTTTGAGCACTCTGAGGACCGTGGAGAGGTCCCAGGTGGGTACTGTGAGGGGGCGGGGGGATTTAGCCTCCTAGAACCCCTCAAGAAACGCAGTTGTTTCGTCCCACCGACTGGCCAGCAATAGGGGCATGAAATGCTGCTATGGCTGCTACATATACTTTGAGCGTGGAAGGCGTAAGACCCTTGTCCAGATGCTCTTGGAGAAATGACAATATCGGAGATATGTCACATACAACGAGATCTTCGTTTCAAGCTGTATACTAGTCGATGAAGACCAACCATTTCTGGGCATAGAGGCGTCTAGTAGATGGGGCTCTAGCCTGAGAAATGGTGTTTAGCACATCCCCGGGGAGGTTTACAGACTCCCATCGAGGGACCACAGGTGCAGGGCCCAGATCTCTGGCTGGGGGTGCCAAATTGTCCTGTTCGCCTGAGAGAGGAGGTCCCATCTCAGGGGGATCGGCCACGGGGCTTTTGTTGAAAGCCTGAACAGCTCTGAGGACCAAGGTTGGTTCCTCCAGAGCGGGGCCACCAGGAGAACTCTGTGTTTGTCCTCCCTGATTCGTCTGATGACCTGAGAGATCAGAGCGATCAGGGGAAAAGCATAGAGGAGGAAGTGGTATGTGCGATGCTCTTAGCGATCTCAGTCTGGGCAGAGCCCATTCTAAGAGCTACTTTGCCAGTGCACAAAGGCATCTGGTTGAAAGCCCGCCCTGGTGATGCTGTCCGATCGGACCAAGACGTGGTGTCCCTTCAGGACCAGCAGAAAGGAGTGAAGGGCTCGACACACTGCTAGAATCTCTAGGCAGCTGATGTGTAGATGGCTTTCTTTGCTCGACCATGAGCCGAAGGCTGGTCTGCCCTCGCACTCTGTCAAGACCACCATCCTTCTGGATACCGCCCCTAGGGGAACACCATAGCTGAACCACTGAGGGTCCTTCCAGGGTTTCAGGGCTGCTAAACAGGCCTGATTTACCCTGACAAAGAAGCAGCCGTGCCGCCAAGCATGAGGTGGGACCCGAAGGTTCAGCCAGTACTGCAGAGGCCGCATTCGTAAGAGGCCAAGCTGCAAGACCGGGGAGGCGGAAGCCATCAGCCCTAGCATCCTCTGGAAACACTTCAGAGGAAGAGGAGCTCTGATCCTGACTGAAGCCATGAGCTGCTGAATGGCCAAAGCACGCTCTGGCGAGACCATCGCCCTCATCTGGGCTGAGTTGAAAACAGCTCCCAGGAACAAAATTTGTTGGCTGGGGAGCAGTGAGCTCTTGGCGAAATTGACCTTGAGTCCCAGGAACTCCAAGTGGCTGAGGAGCACGGATCTGTGGTGCGCTAACTCGTCCTGAGACTGGGCCAATATGAGCCAGTCATCGAGGTAGTTCAAAATGCGGATTCCCATCTGTCTCAGAGGGGAAAGCGCCGCGTCCATACACTTCGTAAAAGTGCGAGGAGCTACGGACAGCCAAAGGGAAGGACTGTATACTGGTAAACCACTCCCTCGAATGCGAATCTCAAGAATCATATGTGATTGGGGGCTATATGGATGTGAAAGTACATGTCTTTCAGGTCCAGTGAGAAGAACCAATCCTCGGGGCAAATCTGCGCGAGGATCTGTTTCAACATTAACATCCTGAACTTCTGTTTTCTGAGGGAGCGGCTCAGGAATCTGAGATCAAGGATGGGTCTGAGACTACCATCCTTTTTGGGGACAGGGAAATATTGGCTGTAAAAACCTGATTCATTCTCTGAAGGAGGGACCACCTCTTTGGCTCCCATTTTCAACAGAGCCATAACTTCGGTGCAAAGGACATGCACGTCGTCCGCTTTTACCAAAGTGGGAACCACTCCACTGAAGTGCAGGGGTCTTCAAGCGAACTGTAGTGAGTAACCTCGATTTTTTATCCCCAAAACCCAGCTTGACACTCTGGGGATGGCCTGCCAGGCCTCAGCCCGTGTGGCAAGGGGCTGGATTAAGTCGGTTGACAGGCCGCTGAGTTGGGGCCTGTGCACCGTGGAGGGTGGAGGAGGAAGTTTGCTCTCTTTTTAAAAATGTATGTTTTTTATTTTGTTTGCCATGAGAACGGCGATTGGCCCGGGCACAACAACTGTGGGCCCATGGCAAACAACAAACAGTTTGTCCCCTTCACCCGGAACAGAACGGAGTGGCGGAGGAACTAAGTGAGGCAGATTCGGCGGTGGTCCGGCCGCAGCGGGACTTTGCCCCCTCCTCTTCTTTCCTGATGGATCAGGAAGACTTTGGAGGCATTGGGTCCAGCGTAATCCTAGGCCGGGGTCCCTGATGTCTCGGGAAGGACGGGCACTTAGATGAGCAAGATCGTTGACGTTGCTCCTTAGGGGGCGCTGCCTGGGTGGCAGAGGGCACTGGTTTGCTCTGCTGCTGAGTCGGCGCAGGCTTGGGGCGACTCGTGGCAGTAGCTGAGCTGGAGTGCTTGGGCAGGAAGTGTCGCATAGCTTGGGACGACTTCTGTGCGGCGAAGCGCTCAGTGAAGCTCACCCTCGCTCAGCTCCGCCGCGCCGTCATTGGTTCAAAAAGTTTTCCAGTTTGAACTAATGGCCGTGCAGTTACACTGCGTTATTGAAAAAGGCTTCAGTATCGAGGAAAAATTAGTTTTTCCCATACGCAGTATGAGTGAAGTATTGAAAGGGAACAAGACATTTTCAGAATAAATATGCAAAACAATCTAAACGTTAATGTATAAGACAAAATTATGTTTTTAATGTTGTCATATATGACCTCACTCTATTTTAGGTGATACTGCACTGTTCAGAAATTTAGCTGGGTTTCTTGATGCTGTATGGGCTGATCATAAGCAGTTATCTGTGTGTCCTGCACAAAATTTGAAATACACAATTTTATAGGTACATCTGATGTGAGAAACTCTTTTTGGTCATCACCTTAGGCTCTGCCTTGCCTTGGCTAGGCCTTTCCACATCATGAATATGGTGGAGATGTGTGTGTGCAGCATCTGAGACAAAAGCTAAAAAGATGAAGAAAAAAAAAATCTGAAATCATGAGATTAATAATTTCTTGTTGAAAATTAAATATGTTCATGATATGTTACAAATATTTATAATATTTTTATTTTACAAAGTGAAAAAATGGTCTTTATGTATGAATATTGACTTTAGATGCATTACAAGAGGACTATCATATCTAAGGGTCTGTGGCTTAGGTGTCCAACTATATTTTAGGGTCACTGTATACAGTATTTCAAAGATTTGGTTCAGGTCTCTATCCAGTAGAGGGTGCCACACAACAGTGAGACATTTGGAAAGAGGCTCCTAATAGAAGTAGAAAGGTTTGTAATGATAATGACAGTAAATGATATATCATTTATCTTTTTCTAGTTTACAAAATAAACCTCACTATATTTTGTTGTTTGTGCTTAAAATTAACAATTTGAAGGGGAACTATTATGCAAAATTCACTTTTGCATGGTGTTTGGATATAAATAAAATAAAAAAAATTAGGCTATACAGGGGGCTCTGGAGAAGAAGCTGAAACAAGCGATAGAAGATTACTCACGCAAATGTAAAGTAAAGCGATCATCAAATATTAAACAGCATATAAATAAAAACTGCCAAACCTTACTGAACAAGGACTATGAAGATTTGGCGGTGTTTATGGACTCGATCTACTCCATCTGTGCTTTAATCATCGTTCTGAATCCCATCCGGACATAGTCTTTGACAAAAATGCAATTTTCTCAGCTTTTTGTTTAAAATGTTTCCTTTTTTAAAAAAAAAAAAAAAAAAAAAAACACATTTAAGTATTGATAAAAAAGGATTCATGACGCTAGAATAAAATGTTTTTAAAATGGAAAGAGCTGAAGTACAGTTAAAGGTATTTAAGTAAAAAAAAAAAAAAGAAAAAAAAGAAAAACTAAATAGGAACATAGTAGTATGCAAAAATAATATATAAAAAGTAAACTATAAGTGTAATGTTATGTTCACTTAAAGAAAGCTTACAAGTATACTTGCACTAAACTAGTAGTTTACTGAGAGTATATTTCAAAGTGTACTTTCATATACTAAACATTTACTGCAAGTATTAAAATAGTAAACTACTAGTTTACTTATAAGTTCACTTGTAGTACAGATGCAGTACAAATGAGAAACGTAGCTGTGAACTAGTCGTGTACTTAAAGTTTAGGCTACTACTGTTACAATTATAGTACACATAAACGTATACTTCAATTGGGCCAATTTAGTCCCAAGCGTTATTAAAATAGTACACTTACAAATTTACTACTAGTACACTGATACTAGTATACTTACTACATAAAGTATACTTAAAAAATATACTTGAACATTACTTAAGCATATGATAAAATGAACTTGAATTATACTTCTTTTTCGTAAGGAAACTCTCTCCATTTACTCCCTACATCTGAGCCGCTAAAGAAGAAAATGCTCCCTCAATTCTACCAAAACTTCTTTATGTCTGCGCGAATCATTTCACACCGGACTGTGAACGAATGTCAATATAAAGGGACAATACAAAACAGAGGTTGTGCTAAAAAGTTGTTACTCAAGGATGGATCAGTACAAACTGTTCTTGATCCAGCTTACCCTGCATTTACACGGGGCGTCGATGTTAACGCTTCTCGTTTACTTTGAATGGGTGACGTCATGCGTTGCCGAACTGAATTGAGGGTTCCGTTGCACCACTTCACCCACATTGTGCGCAGCAGAAGTTGAAGATTTCTCAACTTTTCAAGGTCCAACACAGGCGTCAGCCAATCAGATCACCTTATGCAAACACTCTAGAGCAGTCGCTAGCCAATTGAGTTCATGCAACACTGGAAAGTAATGTGTTATTACAGTTCATCGGAGTTAATATACAGATATAAAGTTTACCAGTTTATTAAGCACCACCCAAAAAGGCATAAGGTCTTTATTTATTTGTTTACTGTTAGTTGTAACAAGTGTTTCTGTGTACTTTGCTGTGTATGTTGATGATAATGCAAGGGAGAGAAAGCGAGTTTATGGATAATATTTTAATGCACACTTGCATTGTGTTTTATTAAGCTCTTACAGAGATTTTCTAGAGTGAAAACGGACGCTTCATATTTTGTGTGAAGTACAATAAACTTCATAAAACTCATCAGTAAAGTTTTGGCCATCATTCGGACGGGGTCCGGTACAACAGGCTTGTACTAATATAGTGGATAAAAAAAGAAGACAATATAAGTTATAACCGTAATTAAACTAAACTATACCTGTTCTATCACCATGCAGCATATATTCACAGTTTCTGACATTATAGTGCATCCTGACCATAGACAGTAAAAAAAGATGGACGACGCGACGCCGCTTCCTTCCATTGTATTGAACTGAAGCCAAAATGGGCCGACGAATGGGCGCTGACACGTTACGCTATACGTCAAAAAAAAAAAAAAGTTTTGAGCCTGGCCATGCGCAGAATCGTCAGTGGAGCCCGGAGGCGGAGTCGCGATATCAAACTTCCGCCCAGACGACTGCGTCATCATTCATGTATTTTAAATAGACTATAAAAATTATACACAATTTAAAATTCTACCTATAAAATAATAGGCTATTCTGTTTCTAGAGCAATAATATTTTTGAAACAGCAAATTTAGTAGATAAACTCAATATAATATGCCACTAGAAACAACTCTAAATCGTCAGAAACGGTCCTGCCATTTTAAATCAAGTTCAACTAACGTTACAGGAGATTGATTGCTGTAATTAGAGTAAAGCCGGGGAGACACCTAACGATTAGCTGAAACATTCTAAGACTGAACTGAACACACGTACCGATTGTTTCCTTCGACTGGAGCCGATTTATATACTCACACATGGAATTTGAACACCAGCTGTAATCGCAGACTGAACGCAACTGGCTCTGACTGGACGCGTTTGAGCACGATCAGTCATAAGTATCTATTTACATTCATAATCGGCCTTACAATCCTTAAGTGTGTGCGCGGCTTAAGCTATCATCAGTTTTGTCCTGCTAATTATTATTTTATACCCATAAAAATAATAAGTAACTGCCAGATAACGATCACCTGCTTTTTCCCAACATGGTTAACATTAGTTGTGTCATCTTTACTAATAACATTTATTAATTAGCTTATAGTGCCCACATTTAATGTTACAGATTAATTAGCTTATAGCGCCCACATTTAATGTTACCGTTTTTATAGCATCAAATTGCTAGCTAAAATCTAAATCATCACAAAAACGAACAATTGAATATATATCAGCGTGATAACAACTACCTTAAATGACCAAAACCATCTTTCAGAAAGTTTTATTTGAAGCAGAATTTATTTTTAAGTTTTCACTGAAGTCTCATTCGACTGCATTGAGAGGGCGGGGTTTATGACCTGTACTGCATCCAGCCTCCAGGGGGCGATCAAAGAGCCTGCAGCTTCACTTTTCAGGACATATGAGACACACCCGATCCTGACTGACTCCTGACACCAGAGAATAAACTCTTGAAGCTCCGCCCTCTTAGGCGAGCACAGCAGCTCATTTGCATTTAAAGGGCACACACAGAAACGGCACGTTTTTGCTCACCCCCAACAAGTGGCGATTTTAACATGCTGTAACATGACAAGATTTAAAGGGTTAGTTCACCCAAAAATGAAAATAATGTCATTTATTACTCACCCTTATGCCGTTCCTCACCCGTAAGACCTTCGTTAATCTTCGGAACACAAATTAAGATATTTTTGTTGAAATCCGATAGCTCAGTGAGGCCTCCATAGCCAGCAATGACATTTCCTCTCTCAAGATCCATTAATGTACTACAAAAATATTTAAATCAGTTCATGTGAGTACAGTGGTTCAATATTAATATTATAAAGCGATGAGAATATTTTTGGTGCGCCAAAAAAACAAAATAACGACTTATATAGTGATGGCCAATTTCAAAACACTGCTTCAGGAAGATTCGGAGCGTTATGAATCTTCTGTGTCGAATCATGATTCAGATCGCGTGTCAAACCGCCAAACTGCTGAAATCACGTGACTTTGGCGCTCCGAACCGCTGATTCAACACGCTGATTCATAACGCTCTGAAGCTTATCTTAATTTGTGTTCCGAAGATTAACGAAGGTCTTACAGGTGTGAAACGGCAATAAATAATAAATGACAGAATTTTCATTTTTGGGTGAACTAACCCTTTAACATGAGCTAAAACTTCACACACACACTCTGGGTATATCAGAGACTTATTTTACATCTTGTAAAATGGGGCATAATAGGTCCCCTTTAATAATAACAGGTATTAATATCTTAATATTTTAGGAACTATTACTGGATTGCAAAAAAAAATAATAAATAATAATAACTTGTAAAATAATTGTAACCATAAAACGAGGGCTTTAGGACCAAGCAAAAGTCCCTGCCAGCTATTAACATGAACAGAAAATAATAATATATGCCTATTGATTTAGGAAGGCCTACATTATTTGCTCTCACTAGTTCATGGGCTGTCACATGGGATTCTTTTATAATAGTTGTACATCTTTTTTAAAGCTCAAAGAAGGCCAACCTTTAATGCCATTACTAGATGATTGTGCACAGGGCATTTTCTTATTTCGTTCCGAACAAATGTGCTGCGCACATCCTGAAATTGAACGTCACGTCATGCTGGCATCGCCCCCAGTCCTCGGGTACTCAGGCTCCACCTTTGACGCTCATTGCCACAGCAGCGCCAAGGTCTCCGGTACCTGCAACATCGCTCAGCTCCATTGGCCTTCAGTGTGCGCCTTTGGATACACTGGCTCTAGGGTGACCACCCATCCCCCACTTTGCAGGACAGTCCTGAAATTGGGAGCTTCGTCCCGCATCCCGCAAGATGTAGCCTAAATAGTGTCCCGCATTTCAGTTATGTCTGTATTATTATTATTATTATTATTATTACTCATCCCTGAAATTACAATACCACAGTAAGAAATATAAAAACTGTGACTGGCATTTAAAAATCTATATGTGCAGTGAGAGCGCATCAAATGCACATACAAGAATCTCTCCACTCACAGGCGGATTCCCTTCTCGCGCAAAACTGGACACACGCTCTCTCTCACTCAGATATTACATGTGTGTGCTCAAACTTTGTCCTCCTGCATGTGCGCTCTTGAATCTAGAATTGTCTTCTCTCCAGGATGTAATGTTGCCAGAAGCGCAACATTATAGTGTGGGCACTGGGCACCCCCCGGCAGAAAAAATAATAATCTGCCAAGTTTGCCAACGAATGTAAATCGATATTCACATAGCATAATAGTAGTAAATGTATCTGTCTCATACGTGTCCTGCATTGTCCTGCAAAATTACATCTATTGTCCTGCAATTGTCCAGATGTCCTGCAACCCTAACTGGATGCCGTCCTCCCCAGATGACGTCAGCCACCACAACATCTTAGCTCCTCACTCCTTTGACTCCACCGTGGGCTGTCGGCACTGTTGATCTCTGGGTCTGTGACATCGGGCTGTTCACATCTTCGTCACTCATCGTCTTCCCATCACCATCCCTTCACCACATTTGGCCACCATACCGTCTCTTCAGCCTCTCACCATCCCTTTGCATCTCCTCATCCACCTCCAAAACCCCTTCCATCCCTCCCTTTGTTGTTCAGTTACACTGCGAAGTCGCGTCTTGATGGAGGGGGGAATAATGTCACCATTATGTTCAGCTTTTACGGACTTTTAGTTTGTATTTCATCAGTTCCTGTGTTTCTTTGTTTGTATTCCCGCCACTCTTTAATTTCCATGGTCCCCACCTTTATGAGTTTATGTTCAGCTGTGTTTAATTAATGATCTTGTTTCTGCTTGCTGTATAGTTGTACCCCTGTCTTCATTCTTTGACCGGTCAACATTATGTTTACTGTGTTTTATTGCCTGCCTAGTGGAATATTATTATTAAACTTTATGTTTTGGGACTTAATTTGTTTTCTTCGTCTGTATTCCTGCAAACCACTGTGACAGCTGCATCATTATCCTATATAAAACTCATCTCTAAATATGTTCCAATTTGGCAGTAAATGTTTTTGAAGTGAAGCATCTTCACACATCTTACCCTACTGGTAAAACCTTAGATATGCTGTAAGACTAACTGCACACGCACCGGGACACAAAAGACTGTAATACAAAATGCTAATGGTAACAAATAAATTAAAATAATAGTTACAGCACATAAACCTTATAATCATTAATGAACCAATTCATGTTTAATGTAATGTAATGATGGTTAAAAGGTTTCTCTTTTAAAGTTTAAATAAAGCATTTGACAACCAAAACACAGCAAGCCAAACACAAATATCAGCACAACTCAGACCGTTATTGCTAAGAAGTATGACATTTGTACAAATAGAGTTTCATTTAGAATTCATCCAACTTACCTGATCACCATAATCACAGGAACTGCTAAGAAAGTGTCAACCTCAACAAACCCATAGGGCCCATAAAGCCCATATCTGGGGTGGCCCAATATTATCAATATATGTTTTATATGACTATTTTGCATAGAAATATTTCTATAATTAATGTAAAAATGCTACTTTTTTTAACAGATAGTATCATAGACTCCGTTTCCATATGCCATGCATTCTTTATATGACATCAGACGCAAGTGATGTCAACAGTAATCACATGAATATTTTTTTTTTTTTAACCAAATTTACTTCAGTATATTCAAGACTCTTGATCGTCTACTGAATTTTCACCTTTATTAATATTGAACATGTTTTTGATCTCAGTCATTGTATCTCAATCATCTGTCTGTCACATCTGGACTTTAATTCATCAATAAAGACATGACAAAAGCTTCTTGTTTCACTGGTTAGATTACAAAATATTAAGCTAGTTTCACTGGAAAATAATCAATTTATAGATGTATAATAATAAAGATAGATATAATAATAAAAATAAGCTGGTCTTTTCAGCAGGTATAATGGTAGCACGTTACAATAAGGTTCATTAGTTAACATTAGTTAACTACATTAGTTAACATGAACTAATAATGAACTGCACTTATACAGCATTTTTTCCATCTTTGTTAATGTTAATTTCAACATTTACTAATACATTATTAAATTCTTGTTAACATTAGTTAATGCACTGTGAACTAACATGAACAAACAATGAACAACTGTATTTTCATTAACCAACATTAACAAAGATTAGTAAATACAGTAACAAATGTATTGTTCATGGTTAATTCATGTTAGTTAATACATTAACTAATGTTTAACTAATGAACCTTATTGTAAAGTGTTACCGGTATAAATATGCCTGATGTAACATTTGATCCAATAAGTGAAATGAACAGCTGTAAATTGAATGAGTAAATGTACTCCGACTTACATGAGTATGAGATTGAAGCTTCCTATCTTAAACTCTTCTGGGAAAACATTGTTTTCTGGATCCTGATCCTCAAGTGAAACATTTCTCTGAAGAATGATGGCTCATATATTCCTGCTGTCATTGAGTCTTTAATACAAATGCCATGTCTTGACTTTAGTTTATTATCACTGAAACAGAAGGACAAGAAAGCTGAATTTCCATTCATGACCTAAAAATTAAAGAGTGATAGAGTGATAGAGAACTGAAAACAACAGTGAAATACAACCAGACTTTTTAAAATGTTTTTTCAAAAATGAATTAACAAAGAGTTTTTCAACAAGAAATTACCGGTTTTCTTTTCCTATCTGGGCTCAATCCAGAAAGATCTGCTTCATAGTTCTTCTCTTTTGTTTTCATCTTGACAGACTGTTCAGACTGTTGTGCTGAGAGACTCAAGAGTGATATTCTCTGATGGGAGGAGAAACTCATGAGAGACTACGAGAGGATTGTTTTCAGACTAGATGAGCAGGTACGTGGGCAAGTATGTTGTGTTCCGTATACTCCATCATGACATGGCTTTGTCACCCGTAACATCCTCATTCTGACCTCAGAGAAACTGAATATGAGAAAGAAAGAAAATGTCTCAAACTCAAACTTTTCAAACGTTGCTTGTTTATAGGCATACAGGCATATTTGGTTGTGTATGTTGCTTGTTTTTATTTAATTGACATTTTTGAATTTATTGGCACACATACATTTTTGTTGTGTTATATATTTATACTTTTACATTGTTATAAGTAAGATGAATAGATTCAAGATTCAAATGGCATTATTGGCATGGTAAATAAAGCATTATAGCATTTTGTTGTGTGATCTTGTACTATATGGACAAAATGCTTTTGATGCGTATTGTAATCATACTGTTCCTGAAAAACACAGAAGCATTCAGTTTGATTTTTCTGATGTGTTTTATTTACTATTAAGGAGTGGTGTTTGATGTGGAAACTCTGAGCACCAGGATGTTTGCCATATACACACATGTGAAGGGCTCCATGTGTTTATGTTCTGTTGCTGAGATAGGCTAGGGCCCTTAGAGGCCATTAAAGACCTCATGGGCCCTCAAAGAGCCCCAATGCACTGCCTCAAAACCCACATACTGGTTTGGCTTTCTTACACAGTTGTACAATCCTGAAATTTGAAATTCTTGCAAGCTTGGTTTGTTTTCTGACCATTGCAATTTGTTAATTTTCCACTTATAATTAAAAAAATACTACTAAAGAAAAGTGAAAGGGATAGTTCACACCAAAATTAAAGTTCTCTCATCATTTACTCACCCTCATGTCATCCCCATGTATTTTTTTTTTCTTCAGATAAACACAAACTAAAATTTTTAGGGAAAATAATGCATCTCTGTGAGTCCATTTAATGCAAGTGAAAGGCTGTCACTCAGTTGAAACTTCATAAAAGCACACACATTAGTCATGAAGGTAATCCATATGACCCCAGTGGATGAATCTGTGTCATCTGAAGCGAAACGATAGGTGTGTCTAAGAAAAATACTAATATTTTAAAAATATTTAACTCACTTTTAAATCGCTTCCAGGCAACTGTCCTAGTTGTGTTCACAAGTTCAGCATAATTACATAAGTGTGGTGTGAAGTCTGTGCTATAAGTAACGCAGAATCACAGAGGACTATCACTTCTCGCACAAGCTTCACAACAAACTTATGCGTCACAATGTCCACAACGTGTGATCGCTCATATGTTGGTAGACTGGAAGCATTGATTTAGGGGTTAAATTGATTGGATCCTGTTTCTCTAGTACTTGAATTTGGGGAATTATATCACACATAATCTTGCTGCCATAGTTTGACTTTATTTCTATCTAAAGCCAAAAGTTCATATTGAGAATAAACAGGGATTTAGCTTTAGATAATGTTGTTTTATTGAATTTTCTTTTGTTTAAAGTCACCATTATGGTGATTAGTGTCTTTATTAGTTGGGCTTTTGACACTTGACTCTTCTTAAATGAATTATTTTTCATCAATTGCAGTAGTGTTTTACTAAAGGTATTGTATGTTGTTACATAAGAGTTTAAAGGATAAACAAATGTTTAGGTGTTTTAAAAACATTTTTCTTGATTTTACGAATGTTAAGGGAACAGTGCATTTTATCATTCTTCAGACATTACGGGATTGGGAACGTTACTTTTGAATGTTCTCTGAACATTCAGAAACAAGTAAGAAAAAAGTTTAGATAAACATCCATAAAAAAGCTCTATGAACCATGTGTAAATGATTTTGTGCTAACATTTTGAGAACATTATTAAAGTTAAAATTACTTTAACCACAAATCTTTTATTAATGTTACTGGAAGAACATTTGTTTATAACTTTGAGAGAACCTTGCCAGAATGTTAGCTAAAGTTCTGAGAATGTTAACTGGGTTGTTGCTTGTTCCCTCTTTCTTTCTCACAGCTAATTTAATGTGTCCAGTGTGTGTGACAAATGGCACATTGTATGTTGTGTTCTGGTTTTGACCTGCTTTAGATCAGAAACCCTCTGTCATTTTCTGTCTGAGTTTCATTTGCCTGTGAATCTGTGTTCATCTAAACCAACACAACATGATCCTGCTCGTGTGTCTGTATAAAAAAACTCAACACTACAAGAAACCAGAAAACATGAAAGTCACATGAGCAGAGAGGCACGTCTTCCCTCACACTCATGTCTGCTTAACTGTCTGTCTCTCTGTGATTGCTGTATCTGAAGATCTCTTAACTTTCTGTTTAGGTTGTTTTTCGAGGTTAATGAGACTAAACAAACCCACCGTCTTGTTGCCGTCTGACTTCATACAAGCAAAACAAACAAGAAAACACACACATACACAGATTGCTGCTAGTATAGATTCTCATCCAGTGCCATATTACTTTATTTTCACTGTACAGCTAAAGTAGTTTTAAAATAACACATTTTTTATTCAGAATATTAGTTAATTTGAAAAAAATCTGACATACTTTCTGTGTATTCATACACTAATGTTGCCCTTTGTATAATAAATATTATGTGAATACTGATCTGATAGAAGCTAAAAATGAAGAAACATGAAGAAACACTGCTGTTGTGTCTGGATGTTTTTATGATTAACATCTCCCTGCTTGTGCCATTTTCAGCTTCAGAATGAGATCAGATTGAGATGAGGGTTACTATCCCAACTAACAAAAATATGCAGTTCCCATTAAGTTAAGTTGAGTATTCAAAATGTCCAGTTTTTTTTTTTTTTTCTTTTTTCCTTTGGTTATGTGAACGTTAAGGGAACATTGCATGTTATCATTCTTCCAACATTATGGGAATGTTACTTTTGAATGTTTACTTTTCTTTCTCTGAACATTCTGAAATAAGTAGTAACATTTAAAATAAACATTAGGCGAACATCCAACTAAATGTTTCAGGTCAAGTTAAATAACTTGATAAAACTTTTTGTACTAATTTTTTGAGAACATTATTATAGACTAGATAACTTTGAACAAAAGTTTTATTATTGTTACTGGAAGAACATTTGTTTATAACTTTAAGATAACCCTGATAGAACGTTAGACAAAGTTCTGAGAATGTTCCCTGTTAGCTGAGATAAGGAAAACAAGAATCATCTCTCAATGTCGCAATTGTATGCAAGAATTGTCAACTGGGCATTGAGACACACTAAGTATAAGACATCAACAATCAAATCTCAACCATGCAGACGATTAACAACATTTTCAGATAAATATATCAACTCTGAATGCCACAAAACAAGCTACTAAAAGTCACACACACACACAAAAACAAAAAACAAAACCAAAAAAAAGCAAAATATAATACCTGATTGCTGCAACATGGCTGGATCTCATGCTGTAGTATCACAGGGTGCAAAACTTAAATGTTTTCATGGCACTACACACTTATGATTAGACTTCAGATGAGATCAATGGATCAAGCCTCTTCATGATGAATATATTACCATCAATAGTTAGCTATCATCACCCGGTCACATTTTGTCTTAGCTTCCTTTGCTACAGCAAATGTGTTTTATAAACACACTGTTACAGTAGCCAGAGAAAACTAAAATAAAATAAAATCAAGGTTAAAAGCCCAACTAAAGAAACACCAAACACCATAATGGTGACTTAAAATGAAGCTATTATTTTCCAAGCCTTCAGTGAATCTGATTTTTAACAGGTTTATTAAGGCTGAGATTACTCGCTCTATATAGATTTAGTGGCCCAGATAAGGTACAGTTGTGGTTTATTTGCTTTGCGCTTGGCTGACATGCTGCATTCCTACGGCCTGATTGTGGTTCAGATCTGGCAAGCGGGAGTGGAGACCCAAGTGCCATCATTCCACGTGGTATGTGAGCTAGATCTGGGTCGACACATTGTTGCTCTCTGGGATGATATCTATTCTTTGTGATAACAAAGTAACACGTGACAACAAAGCAACACATGACAACAAAGAACGTGACAAGCTGGTGATCACAACTTCAGAAGTGGGAAGTAGGAAATTTCCGATAGCATGTCAAGGCAGCATTAAACATTGTGTATGTGTATGCACCAGGAGTACAAGGCAGTTTTCTCCCTGTGGACAGTAAAGTGTACTTCATTCATTCGCCTGACGCAAACATGAGTTTCAAATGCCACTGGTATGTAATAGTAATATAGATCTCAGTAGTATTTAAAGCGTAGATCAGCTTTCTCTGGCTCTCTGCAATGGCGACAGGCATAACCAGAATTTCTATACACACACACTTGGTAGACCAGAAATCCAACATGGCTGCCATATGTAACTAGCCAATTAGAAATGTGTCTACCTGACATGAATAAATAAATAAATAAATAATAGCACCATTCTTACAGCACTAAAAAATAAGGCTTAAATGTTGTAATTGTTATTAAGATATGCTGGTTACCTTGAAGTAATTGTAGAGGAAGAGAACATTTCATTATACTTTCTATGAAAATAATTAATTTTTAGCAAACAATCTTTAGAATTCAGAAGACAAACCATCAATCCATTCCTGGAAATGTGCTGAGTTTCAGATGATTAATGGCATCAGTAATGTTCTTTAAACAAAGGTTTTCACAACTACATAGCAAATTGAAAAAGCTTGTAGCTCAAAAGAGGAACTATTATTTGTAGAAAGTAGCACAAAATTGCCACATCATAACTTTGTAAATGAGATAACAGTAGATTCATGACTTTAGTTTAAGGCATTAAGATGCACGTTACAATTCACAGTTTGACTTCAAAAGCACCTCAGCTGCAATTCAAAATGAATTTCTTAAACATCTTAAATGCATAAGCAGTAAAATGAGGCCTTGAAAGATATGGAAGAGATTTAGCATTAAGATTTAGCATTAACATGCTTAACATTACACTGTTAATTGCAAACATGACACTGCCATGCAATTACAAACCTTGAATGCAAAATTGGGCCATGATTGGCATGAATAAAAAAATGGGAAATATACAAATCTAATGCAATTTAATTTGAATGCATTGGGAATGCTGGTCACACAAGTTTCCAATTAAAAAAAAATAATATTACATAAAGATACAGTTTATAACATTAAAAAAATAAATACAGGAGGCAGCAAAATGCTGGTGTAAAGTCATGTGATCACACTGTCAGCAGGCTATGGCTGCGTCCGAAAACTGTAAAATGCTGCCTTCTGAGGACACACTTCAAGGTAGGCATCAAGGCACGTCCGAATCCAATTTAACTTCACTTCGTGTTTCCTGAGATACCTTCATCTGATCGATTTTTGAAGGAAGCATAGATGTATCCTTAGCTGCCTTTGATATCCCACAGTCCTGTGCTTTTCATTCTGTGACAGTTGAGCTAGAAAAATAAAGATGGCATCCAAAAGTTGTGTTTGCTGCTCAGTTTGTGTATAAATATACGATTTTGACCAACATATTTCAATTTTGATATCCTTTCTATCGAGAAATTAATATTGTAGTAATTAAATATTTGTTTAGTTCTCACCAAAGCTCGTGCTATATTGCTGTAGATCATTAAACTGTTACGCTGCTTCAGAATCTGTCCGAAATCAGTTTCGTGAGGTGCCTTCATGCACAAACACTGCCGTACAAGTCATTCTCTAATAAGGCAGCGAGGCAGCAAGACAGCTACCTAGGTTTCGGACGCAGCCACTTTGTCTGAAAATTAGCCTGAATTGGTCAGACTAGAGGAAATGGATGGACTTATTATACAGTGATCATTACATTTATCATAAATACAAGCCTGGTCTCGTTAATACACATGTATTAATACGTAACATTTACAGGTACAAAACATATTTTTTGTACATTTGGATAGATGCTGAAACATACAATATAGACATAAACATTACGTTTTTACAGTAAAAAAAAAGTTAAAGTTAAATATTTAAAAATCATAGTCATAAAAATTAGAATATTTGTATAATTGTCACATGTCTGTCTGTTTTGGACTCTGTTCTGTTCATTACATATCCTCTTTTGTTTAGTTTTTCCCACCATTATTTAGTTGTCATGGTTTCTGATTTGATTAGTGTCATTGTTTCAGGTGTGTCTAGTTAGTTTCTCCCCTTGTTTGCCTTGTATATATACCCTGTTTTCCCTTAGTCTTTGTTGGTTCTCGTTTTGTGTATGGATGTAGTTTCTCCTGGATTACTGCTATTAAAGTTGATCTGCATTCTCCTTCATTGTGCGCTTTGTCTACAACCATGACATGTTATATTATAGTTAAAGTTATAGTTATAGTTAAAGAGCAAAACTAAAGTTATTAATCACTAAAAATATTATCCTGATTCACTTGCACCAATTTCTCGTTCAAACGTACATCAATCAAAACACAGCATGTCACAATCTGTGATGAAGCATTCGAGAGCCAATGAGCATTTGATATCACTGCTGTACAATGTGTTGTAAAGGTGGCAATTTTTAATTTATGAAGAGAGCGGGATTTGTGGTTTAGGGTCACTTTTGAGAATGGAGATGAAGATGAATAAAGGCCTGAATTTGGATCTGTTCCTCATAATCATATGGATTCTAAAGATTTAGATTAGTGCACAAATAAAATTCATTACTTTTGTAAATGTATGTTGCGTTTTTTTTTTTTTTATGTATTTTATGGTTCTATTGTCAGTCACTTACAGCATAAGACTATACTGAGAAAACGCCTTTTGTGCCCCACGGCAAAAAAAAAAAAAAAGAAAAAAAGTAAAGTAGTAAATAGTAAGTAGTACTATTTACTAATAGTAAGTAAGTAGTAAGTAGTAAAGTAGTAAATAATAATAATAATAGTTAAACAATTACAGAAATGTTATTAATTTTAAGTTTTTTAAGTTTAGTAGTCTTGTTTAACATTAGGCTATGTAATCCTTTTAATTGAGTTTCAGCAAAAGACAGAGTGAAATGTTATCATTTTGTTTGATTCCGCATCTACACTATGCCATCCGTTACGTGTGATATCAGACGTATGTACGGTGGCCGAGAGAGCACAATGCGCTGCAACTGAAGAAAACACATGCAAATAGAAAAAACACCAGCAAATAAAGAAAACATCTTCATCAGTTTGACAACACATGCGCTGCAAAAGTTCACAGCACATGCAAATACAGAAATATGCTGCAAAAAAAACACCTGCAACCTCTCTGCCACTGTACATATGTGATGCGGACAGAAATCACATGAATTGATCAGAAATGCGCACCAGATATTTGTTAATATTTCTCAGATTTACTTCAGTATATTCAAGACACTTGATGTTCTACTAAATTTTCTTAATATTGAACATGTTTCTGATCTCATTGTATCTCCCATAATCTGTCTGTCACATCTGGACTTTAATTCATCAATTAAAGACATGACAAAAGCTCAGTATTATTTCTTGTCTTCATTGGTTAGATTATAAAATATTCATTGAAAAGTAATCATTCATTGAATGTTATAGATATATAATAATAAAAATAAGCTAGGCTGGGTTTCCCGAAACCTTCTTAATGCTACGTCGTTCTTAAGTTATACCTTAAGCTGTACCTTAATGTTACATGTTTCCCAAAATATTCTTATTTAAGTATACCTTCTGTAAGTCATATGTTTATAAGGTTGGTCAGGACCACTCTTATACCTTATCGCTGTTGACAGTTCACTCCACTAGTGGCCACCACCAGTGTTGTGCAAGTTACTTTCAAACTGTAATACATTATAGATTACTTGTTACTGTTATTTAAAAGTAATTCTTTACCTGGTAACGTCACACTTAAGAAGCTATACCTTAAGCAACCTCCTAAGGAATAGTTTGGGGAACATGTCTAGAAAAGGTATACTTAAACCCCCAGTTTCACTGACAAAGCTTAAGCTATCCTAGACTAAAATGCATGTTTGAACTTTAACTGAAAGTAACTTGTACTGACATATCTTAAAATATGAATAATGTCTCATATATTCCTGCTGCCATTGAGTCTTTAATATGCTGTCATGTCTTGACTTTAGTTTATTTTCAGCAACATCTTCATTCTGACCTACAAAGAAAAATGAGAGAGAACTGAAAACAACAGAAAAATACAGTCTGGCTTTTTCATAAATTTGCCTTTCAAATGGTTTTTAAAAAAATAATTAAACAGATTACATTTTTCTACAAAAAGAAATTACCTTTTTTTTTTCATATCTAGGCTCAACCCAGAAGGATCTTCCTCAACCCATACATCTTCCTCACAGCTGTTTTCATCCTTACAGTCTGTACAAGTGCTGAGAGACTCGAGGCTGATATTTACAAATGATCTGATGGGAGGAGAATCTCAGTTATGGTTTTTTTTTTTACATTTTTTAAAGTTATATTTTATGGGCTTTTTGTGTCTTTATTCAGAGAAGACAGTAGAGAGCAGACAGGAAAGCATTGGGCAGAGAGAGGAGAGCAAGATCAGCAAAGGAACTCAAAACAGGAATCAAACTCAGGTCGCCATGAACGCATTTGCACCATATGTCAGCAGACTAACCACTAGGCTATCTGTGCTGACAGTACATTATGTTTTGTGATGTTGTTTATTCTACATCCTCATTTTGACCTACAGAGAAACTGAAAGAAAAGAAAAAGTACCAAACTCATAACCTTGTCATGTATTTGCTTGTTTATAGGCATACAGTATCATCATGCAGGTCTGGTTGTGTGTGTTGCTTGTTTTTATTTAATTAAACTTTTTGAATTCATTGACACACATACATTTGTTTTGCTTTATACATTTATTCTTTTGAAATGTTGTAATGTTAATAGATTCAAGATTTAAATGGCTATGTTGGGATGGCAAAAAAGTTTTTATAATGCCAATGTCACGGTTGCACACAAGAACAAGATGGTAGATCCAAGTGCAGCATAAGTATTTATTGGGGAGTCCAGAAACGTAAATCCAAGGCACGCAAGAGGTCAAAATCCAGATAATCAGTCCACAAAAACAAAAACAAAAGCCAGCGATACAAACGGTGCACGTAACAAAATACAACAAACCAACAAACAAAGGCAGAAACAACAGAGACTAAATAGGCAGACACTAATGAAGAAACACAAAACAGCTGAGTGCAATGAATGGGATAATGAGTCCAGGGGTGAGTATGGGAATTGTAGTCCAAGGGGTGAAAACAAGAGTCCAGGATGGAGTGCCCTCTAGTGGCTGACTAGGGCACTCTCACTAGTGATCATGACATTACCCCTCCTCAAAGGAGCGGCTACCAGACGCTCCACCAGAAAACAAAAAGAAGAACACAAAAACTCAGGAGGGAGGTGGACAGGAGGAGGATCAGGGGGAGGGATGGTGGGCCAGGACCAGAGCCCCCAACCGAAGGCCAGGGGGGAGCCGGTGGAACGGACCACGGGGGCTCTAAGAGGGTCGGGGTCCTGGCTGAATGCCAGGGCGGCACTGGAGGAACTGACCAGGCGGGTTTCCTGGGGTCTGGAGTCCTGGCTGGTTGCCAGGGCGGCACTGGAGGAACTGACCAGGCGGGTTCCAGCGGTTCCAACGGCCGGGGCAGTGGCAGCAGGGCAGGAAGCCTGGACGACGGTGGCAGGACAGACGGCTTGGTTGACGGCGGCAGGGCAGACGACCTGCGCGGCGGCAGCAGGACTGGCGGCCTGGGCGGCGGCAGCAGGGCAGAAGGCTTGGATGGCGGGGTCAGGGCTGACCAAGGGTGCTCTGTGGCCGTATCAGGGAGAGCAGAGGACTCAGGGAAGGCAACGTGTTCAGGCTGGGGCTGCTCTGGGACGGCAGCGTGCTCCGGCTGGGGCTGCTCTGGGACGGCAGCGTGCTCAGGCTGGGGCTGCTCCGGCGCCGGCAGGGCAAGGCGCTTCGGTGGCGCCGGCAGGGCAAGGCGCTTCGGTGGCGCCGGCAGGGCAAGGCGCTTCGGTGGCGCCGGCAGGGCAAGGCGCTTCGGTGGCGCCGGCAGGGCAAGGCGCTTCGGTGGCGCCGGCAGGGCAAGGCGCTTGGAGAACCAACGAACAATCTCTAGAGTGGTCTCCAGGCCTTGTAGGACGGAGGAAGCCCTTTTCCTCCTTCTCCTCCGCTTATGAGGGTGAGGCGGTGGCTCACCCAAAATGGACTCACTGGCTGGAGCGGGCTCTGTAGTGGACTCACTGGCTGGAGCGGGCTCTGTAGTGGACTCACTGGCTGGAGCGGGCTCTGTAGTGGACTCACTGGCTGGAGCGGGCTCTGTAGTGGACTCACTGGCTGGAGCGGGCTCTGTAGTGGACTCACTGGCTGGAGCGGACTCACTGGCTGGAGCGGGCTCTGTAGTGGACTCACTGGCTGGAGCGGGCTCTGTAGTGGACTCACTGGCTGGAGCGGGCTCACTGGCTGGAGCTGACTCCAGGCCTTGAAGGATGGAAGAAGCCTTCCTTCTCCTCCTCCTCCCTTTACCGGAGTGAAGCTGAGGCTCAGTGCCCACCTCCTCTGAAGACTCTGGAGTGGACTCACTGGCTGGAGCGGACTCACTGGCTGGAGCGGGCTCTGTAGCGGACTCACTGGCTGGAGCGGGCTCTGTAGCGGACTCACCGACCGGAGCGGGCTCTGGAGTGGACTCACCGACCGGAGCGGGCTCTGGAGTGGACTCACCGACTGAAGCGAACTCACTGACTGGAGCGGGCTCTGGAGTGGACTCACTGACTGGAGCGGGCTCTAAAGTGGACTCACTGGCTGGAGCAGACTCACTGGCTGGAGCAGACTCACTGGCTGGAGCGGACCCACTGGCTGGAGCGGGCTCTGGAGTGGACTCACTGACTGGAGCGGGCTCTGGAGTGGACTCACTGACTGGAGCGGGCTCTAAAGTGGACTCACTGGCTGGAGCAGACTCACTGGCTGGAGCAGACTCACTGGCTGGAGCAGACTCACTGGCTGGAGCAGACTCACTGGCTGGAGCAGACTCACTGGCTGGAGCAGACTCACTGGCTGGAGCAGACTCACTGGCTGGAGCAGACTCACTGGCTGGAGCGGACCCACTGGCTGGAGCGGACCCACTGGCTGGAACGGACTCCAGGCCTCGAAAGATGAAGGAAGCCTTCTTCCTTCTCCTCCTCCTCCCCTTACCGGGGTGAAGCTGAGGCTCAGTGCCCACTTCCCCTGTGCCTTCTGAAACTGACTCATGGGCTGGAACATTTACACTGGTGACGGCCTCCGTGCCCGTATGAGGATGACTCTGCAAAGCCCGTTCTCTCCGACGGCTGAGATAAGCGGCAAATCTCCAGAAGTCTACACTCCGTAGCCCCTCCATCTCGCATTGGGGCAACGGCTCATCAAGGCAGCAATTAAAAAGGTCTTTCAAAGCCGCATCATTGTAACTCAGCCCCACCGCCATCGCCCAAAAGACCTTGGCAAAGCAGCCTACCTCCCATCCGTCTTGCCGTAGGGCCCTCAATGCCCGAAGTTGAGCCATCCGCTCCTTACTGTGGACCAGGAAAGGGATCCGGAACTCCATGCCGCTGGATCTATTTTCTGGTGGTTTGTTCTGTCACGGTTGCACACAAGAACAAGATGGTAGATCCAAGTGCAGCATAAGTATTTATTGGGGAGTCCAGAAACGTAAATCCAAGGCACACAAGAGGTCAAAATCCAGATAATCAGTCCACAAAAACAAAAACAAAAGCCAGCGATACAAACGGTGCACGTAACAAAATACAACAAACCAACAAACAAAGGCAGAAACAACAGAGACTAAATAGGCAGACACTAATGAAGAAACACAAAACAGCTGAGTGCAATGAATGGGATAATGAGTCCAGGGGTGAGTATGGGAATTGTAGTCCAAGGGGTGAAAACAAGAGTCCAGGATGGAGTGCCCTCTAGTGGCTGACTAGGGCACTCTCACTAGTGATCATGACAGCCAAAGCTTTGGTAACATTAAGTAGTTTCCAGAGGTGTGACCCGATGCCATTGTCTGATGTCATTCATGTCATTTACTAGTAAGGAGTGCTTGATTTGGGTTGGCTTCATGGTTTAAGGAGTCCAAAGACAAAGATGACTCAAAAGTTCCAATCCAATGGTATTTAATAAAAGAATAAACTCAGATAATCCATAATGAGCGGTTCAGTCCAAATTTTCTGAAGAGACTCGATCGCTTGTTATAATGAACAGACTTAATTTAGGCATTTGATCGCATATAAACCTTGATCAGCGAACGTAAGCAGAAGCTCAACCTAACCTGAATGAGTAAAAGCCTAAATTAAATATGTTGATCATATAAAAACGATCGAGTATCTTTTGAAAATTTGGACTAAACCACTCGATTCCTATGTATAAGTTTTCCAATCTCTTTATAAACTTTTTGAAGCATCAAAGTTTCATTTGCGAAGGCAGTCTATGGAAGGAAATCTGACAGCAAAGTGAAAAGGTGCAGGAAATTCGTTTACTGCTAGGTTTCTTTTTTTCCTCTTTTCTGGTGGATGGACCAGGACCTTCAATTATTTTTAGGTCTACAGGAGGATTTTTATTACTGTTCAAACTATTTTAGCATACTATGCCAAGATCCATGCAAAGTGCAAAATTTACTGTTAGTAATGTTATTAAATTTTTTTTTTGTGAAATTAAAATAATTTCCTCAGCTTTGTGACATTCCAAACCTGTTTGACTTTCAGTCTGTGGAACCCAAAAGCAAACCTCAGGTAAAATGCAGTCACTGTTTGATTTCATTGCATGAAACACAAGCAGACAAAAACTGTGTAAATCCTTCATGGATCCTTTCTTATGTACACACATAAAAAAAGGCATCTAGCTTCAGTGACACCAAACCTTTCATATCATTGTGTTTATCTGAGTAACGTGAATGTGATTGAGAGCATGAGGGAAGATTTTCAGAGAATAACGGATTAAATTTTATCATTAACAGGACACTGACCACTTCAAATGTCTCAGTGAGCATTCGAGATATTGTTAAATATGTTAACATTTGTTTTTTTTTTTCATTTTGGTTCTTGCTTCTATCATAATCAGTTAATGTAAATATACAGTACTGTGCAAAAGTTTTAGGCATGTTAGTAACAAATAATATAGTGAAGAAGACTTTCTTATCTTTCATTTCTGTGCACTCCAGTAGAAAATATCCATTTAGATTTCCAAATATCATGTTTCCATTAATTATAATAATCCAGTAACATTTTTGTATGAACAAGGAGTCTGACAAAATTTGTCTTCAGTTTTACACATTTTTGTCCAACCTTACCTGATACCTGACCTTACCTGAAAACCTGATATTAATAGTAAATATGTAAAGTTGCATAAAATAGAAATACTCAATAAAGTAGGCTCAGGTCACGATACGGTACGTATCTCGATACTGAGTTCACGATATTTTGAACAAAATGAAAATGAAATTCAAATAAGATTTATTTAAAAAAAAAAAAAAAAAAAAAAAACATTAACAAATTTCAATATTTTCCTTGTTGTACATACAAGATCACATTTCAAGGTTTAATAAAAACCTTCTGCACTCCATGTTGCGCTCCCGTGGCTTCGGTCGTTGCTATACAACCATGAACTGCACTCCAAGAGGAGTAGGAAGTTTCAGCAAAGGATAAATTGATTTACAGTCTACATACAGTCTACTGAGGAATTTACTGAGTCCAGTTAAACCAGGAACAAAGACTTTTGAAGAATTAGTGAATTTACTGAAAGAGCATTTCAATCCAAAACCCAGTCAGATTGTACAACGGTTTAAATTCAATTCAAGATCAAGAGAAGAGGGGGAAAGTGTTCTTGAGTATGTGGCAGTATTAAGGAAATTGGCTCATGATTGTAATTATGGAGAAAAATTAACAGAGATGCTGCGGGATAGACGAGTATGTGGAATAAATGATGACCATATTCAACGTAGACTGCTGGCAGAATCACAGTTAACGTTTGAGAAGGCGTTGATAATAGCTCAAGCATTGGAAACAGCCAATAAAGATGTAAAGGATTTGCAAGCTCAACGTTCAGAAACATCCATTTCAATGAGAGTGCATAAAACGTCAGTAAAACAAGATAGTCAAGGTAGAGCATGTTACAGATGTGGGAATTTGCAACATTTGGCCAATGAGTGCAGATTTATTTCAGAGAAATGTCACAAATATGGGAAACAAGGGCATATAATGAAAGGATGTAGATCAAAAAGTTCCATCAGAGAAACAACCTTTCAAGGGGGAGAAAGACGCAAGCAAGTTGTGGCCAGAGGAGGACAGAGATCACATTATGTCAGCAGAAAAAAAGTGAATCTGATGAAGAAGATATTTTTACAGTGCACAGTTTGAAAGAGACAGAGATTCCTAAGGTTGCTCCTCTGACTATCACATTAGCTGTAAATGATTCAAACATACCTTTTGAAGTGGATACAGGCTGTGGTGTGACTGTAATGAATGGGTCAATTTTTTCCAAATTATGGGAAGAACATAAAAATCCAGAATTAAAGACCTGTTCTTTGAAGTTAAAAACTTATACTGGCCAAGCCTTACCAGTGTTAGGTTCTGCGCAAGTGGTCGTCAGACACAAGGGAACAGTAAAGGAATTGCCAGTAGTGGTAGTGCCTGGAACAGGACCCAATTTATTGGGCAGAGGGTGGATCAAGGAACTGGGCATGAAATGGGAGGCCATACACAAGATTCAAGGGGTTGAAAAGTTAACCTTGCCTGACATACTTAGCAAACATACAGAATTGTTCAAAGAGGAGTTGGGTGAATTGAAAGGTCCACCAGCAAAGATTTATGTGAACAAAGAAGCCATCCCCAGATTTTTCAAAGCCAGACCAGTTCCTTATGCAATGAAAGCGAAGGTAGAAGTTGAAATAGAACGCCTGTTAAGAGAAAACATCTTAGAACCTGTTAAACCTTCTGAATGGGCTGCACCTGTAGTGCCAGTTTTAAAGCCTGATAATACAGTACGACTGTGTGGTGATTACAAGCTAACCGTTAATCGAGTTTCAAAGTTGGAACAGTACCCCATCGATTAGATGATCTGTTTGCAACATTGTCAGGAGGGCAGAAGTTCACTAAACTGGATATGAGTCACGCTTACCATCAGATTGCATTAGATGTAGAGTCCAAGAAATATGTCACAGTGAATACCCATAAGGGGCTGTTTACTTACCGTGTTTTACCCTTTGGAGTTTCTTCTAGTCCTGCTATCTTCCAAAGGACCATTGAGGGAGTACTGCAAGGTCTTCCTTATGTGGCAGTTTTCCTGGATGACATCTTGGTGACCGGTCGCAATGATGAGGAGCATCTCCAAACGCTGACCAGGGTATTGGAAAGGTTACAGGAAGCAGGACTGTGTTTGAAACGGAGTGAATGTACTTTCATGGAAAAAGAGGTAATGTTCTTGGGTCATAAAGTAGATGAGACTGGCCTACACCCATTACCAGAAAAAGTGACTGCTATTCAAAATGCTCCCTCGCCAAAAACTGTGACTGAGTTGAAGGCCTATTTGTGACTGTTAAACTACTATAACAAATTTTTGCCCAACTTGTCTACTGTTTTAGCCCCAGTACACAAGATGCGAAAAGATGCAAAATGGCACTGGGGTGGAGAACAAGGTGGAGAACAAGAAGCTGCCTTTGTTCAGTCTAAAAAAATGATCCAATCAGTACAAGTTCTGGTCCATTATGACCCCCAGAAGGATGTGATTTTATCATGTGATGCTTCTCCTTGTGGCTTAGGTGCAGTTCTTTCACATAAGATGCCAGATGGTAGTGAAAGACCCATTGGATTTATGTCACGGACATTGAATCAAGCTGAGCGGAATTATTCGCAGTTGGACAAGGAAGGATTGCTGTAAGTATTTGTATGGTCAGAAGTTTACCATCGTTACAGATCATAAACCCTTGTTGTCTTTGTTTAACGAGATAAAATCTGTTCCCCAAATGTCATCTCCTAGGATCCAGCAATGGGCTGTGACATTAAGAGCATATGAATACAACATAATCTACAAACCTGGCAAGGATCATGCAAATGCAGATGCTCTAAGTTGGTTACCCCTGCCAACAGAATCTGTCCCTGAACAGGAGGAAAGAGTACTAATGCTGGAGAATGCAGACATAACCTTGATTACAGCAGAACAGGTGAGAAGTTGGACACAAAAAGATCCGGTATTATCCAGAGTGAGAGAAATGGTGCAACGAGGATTCCTGCAGGAATTAATAGGAGCAGAGTTTGACCCATTCACATCAAGAAAAGATGAATTAAGTGTACAGGATGGTTGTGTGCTTTGGGGGGCTCGCGTAATCATTCCCAGTGTGGGTAGATCAGAAGTCCTGAACCAGCTGCATCAGTGTCACCCCGGAGCGTTAGCCCGAAGTTATGTGTGGTGGCCCAAATTGGACCAGGATGTGGAAAGGTTAGTTAAAACCCGTCGTATTTGTCAAGAACCTTGCCGCTGTAGCTCCACTGCATCCTTGGAATTGGTCAGAAAAACCATGGCAAAGATTGCATGTGGATTATGCAGTACCCTTTATGGGAAAAATGTTCTTGGTCTTGATTGATGCACATTCAAAATGGATGGATGTGTATCCTTTGAACAGCTACATCTGCTGCAACAATTTAATGTTTGCGTACTAGCTTCAGTAACCATGGACTACCTGAACTGATTGTATCAGATAATGCTACTTGTTTTGTGAGTGCTGAATTCAAAGAGTTCCTGAAAAAAAATGGAGTACGACATATTACTTCTGCACCCTATCATGCTTCCAGTAATGGGTTAGTAGAATGGGCTGTAGAAATTGTTAAAGGCATGTTAAAAAAATGTGTTGAAGGAACAATTACAACTAAATTGGCTCGAGTGTTACAGGATTACTCCTCAGACCACCACCGGACTTTCTCCAGCTGAACTGTTGCATGGACAGAAATTGCGATGTTCTTTAGACTTTATACATCCTGATTTAACTGGGAAGATTCAGGAACAACAACAACAGCAAAAAGTCCATCATGACAAAAAGGCCCATGAACGTAGCTTTGGTGTTGGAGATCCAGTACTTGTTCGGAATTTTACTTATGGACCGAAATGGATTCCGGGGCATATTGAGACTGGACCACTTTCTTATAAAGTGATGCTGGGTGATAGGAGAGTGGTCCGAAGACATGTGGATCAAATTCATTCCCGACAGAAATTGCTTGTAAACCTTTCAGAGGAGGTAATGGACTGTAAATATCCTGATTTGGACTTCTCTGATAACTCGGCTCCTGTAGTGGCTAAAAAGACTGATGAAACAGAGACAGGACATTTCTAGTGAGACTAATCCCCTTGAATTAATTGGGGATTCTGCTCAACCTGGTGAGATAACCACTGAATTACTGACCAAATCCTTTAGCCGTGTTGTGAGACGGTCACAGAGAACCAGTAAATTGCCTGGTCATTTAAAAGATTATGAACTGAAGTAAAAAAAAAAAAAAAAAAAAAGAGAGAGAGAAAAAAAAAGTGAAAAATGTGGAAAAAAAAATTGTGAAAAAAATGTGAAAGGAAAAGATTGTTAAAAAAATTGAGGAAAATTTTTGGGGAAAAAAAGGAAAAATTGTGAGGAAAAAAAAGGTGAATTATATTGTAATATGATTGTTGAATGAAGTTTATTGTATAGTGATTTATGAAGAAATATTGTAAACTTGGGGGGAAGGAGATGTTATAGACTGAGCTATGGTTTATTGACCTGTAGGGGGCAATCTATTGCCGTTTGACTTGGCTTAAATACAGCAAAGAAGAAGATGTTAGTTGTAGATTTAATCCACCTGTGATCCTGTGACATGTGTGTGTATTGTTTGCTGCTGGTTCCTCCTGAGTAAATTTCCTCATCTTGACCAGATCTGTCTCTCTCAAGTTATTACACTAGCCCTTGCATTACCTTTACTACTAGATATATTTATGGAGATGAGATATAAAAACCACCCTGTACAGCTATGATCAGCTGTTTGGCTGAGATTTTGATGTTTTGTTACGGAAAGGCCGAAGCTGATCGGTTGGTTCTTGTCACGTGGCCTGCGGTGCACTTGCAGCATCTTGATGCACCTGAAAAATGCACCGCATGCGCGTCGTGACCATGTTGCTTTTATGAGCGCGCCTGCCGCGTGGCTACATTTGAAATAACTGACTTGCACGTGGAAAAGACGCAATATTTGAATAGTGAACGGCCCCACAGAACTTCTTAAAGTAAGCATCGCAAGCATCTTTTGCTTTTCTGTGAGCACAGCTGTTGCTGTGGCACTGCGGTGAACGAAAGCCATGACTTTTCTCACGTGACGTTTAAACCTGCTTGCAAGATTCGATGTGTGCGCGAAACACTTACTGAACTGGCTAGAGAGCTGATTGAGACACATCCGACACACATGCAGTGAAAACCCGGCTTCTCTCACCAAAGAGTTTAGAACCCAAGAGGCAACACTTTGATACTTTTTGGGTAACAGCCACTAGACGGCGCTCCAGTAGCGCGGCCGCCATTATGGGCTGAAAATACTAACTGGACCATAGAATCCTTCACATCTTACGCACCCAAAAGCGGCAAATTTCACTGCCAAATCAGAAGCGCAATACAACAGTTTTTTACGTTTACGTTTTCACATTTTGTTTTATCAAATCAGCTGATATTGCCATAGAATCTAGTGAACTGCCGACACGCTTTCACCCCAAAATGGCGAAAACGCAGGGCTTCTGTTGGGTGCCGGTGTTACAATGGAACGTTCTATTGACTGTCGCTTCTTGTTAGTGTATATTCTTTGCTCTCACTGCCACCTCCATGTTGCAGAGTAGGTCACGTTGACAGCTCATCCAATACGATTAGACTGCCGCCATATCGTAAAAGTATCGCCATCACTCTATGATACATATCGTAACATTTTTGCATTGTGAAATATGCTATATATTGTTACACCCTACTAACTACGTTACCTCAGATGTGTACATTAATGGTTGGATTCCACAACTGATAATATAAATCATATATATATAGGCTAAGACAATACAACATTTACTGTAGGTATCATGCTGAATTTGAGAAATTTTCTGTTGCGTTTCTGATTTGGCTGTGAGATTCGCCAATTTCGCCCCAGTTGGCATTTTCACCCCAAAATGGCGGTCGCGTTACCGAAGCGCCACCTAGTGGCTGTTACCCAAAAAGCATCTGAGTTTCGCCTCATGGGTTCTATACTTTTTGATGTTTAAATAGCAAATACATTTGCGCCCATCTGGTCTGAAAACGAGGTGTGTTCAGGTGTGTTGTTGGCGTGTTAATATTTTGAGGCAACTGAAATAGACTGTGCCATTGACCAACTGAAACCTGTTTTAAAGACAATGGCGTCAATTTAAAGTTAAGTTTAAAGCATGTTAGTTTATATGCGCCTATATGCGGGTGCACAATGTACGTACACTGCTTATTACACACACAGGGATGCACAACAACACAAAAATGCCAAATATTAAAAATAAAATGATTACAATGTAAAAGATTATTATTGTGCATAAAGATAAAAATGCATTGGTGGAATCTGACTGGTCCCGTAGATGGTCTGCTTACACGCTTTAACCTCATGCACGAGCAGATCTATTTCCTCGCTAGAGTGTTCAGTTTTACTGCTTCGAAATCCTGCCATGTAAATAGCAAATCTGCCGTGGCTCGAGCATAACTGGCTTTTAAAGTGAATGGGAGATGAGACTCTGATTGGTTTATTGCACATTACGCCCAAAACACACCTTTTACTCATTATGAGAATAGGGACAACACTTTTAGACCATGTGCCGGCCATTTTTCCCATCGTTAAACTAGCAAAAGTGGATTCAGACACACCCTAAGTGCACCTGCACTGTGCACTTTAGACCATGCACTTAGATCGTTTGACATGAAAGGTGGCAAAGGTTATAGGAAAGAGTTCAGGACAAATGCATACACATTTGTGAATTTACATGCGCAATATTTGCATTTTTGGCATTAGAGTTGTTCAGTTTGTTTTCATAAAACTTGGAAGAGCCGGTTCCATCGATCACAGAAAACATGTAAATGAACAAATTAAGTTGTGCAGATGATGCAAATAAAGACAAAGGCATCTAGGCCTACTCATTTTGTGCAATGTGTTTTAGTGGGTAATAAATCAGCTGAACTCACACAGCACAGTTAAGTCTAAACATGCACTTTTAACATTAATAACAAGGCATTGTTAATTAACAAGACACTGAACATTTCAAATGTCACAGTTTAAGATTGTTAAATATTTTATTAACAATTTGTTTCATTATGTGTTCTTGCTTCTTTCATACTCAGTTCATCTAAATATACAATGGTTTTAGGCATGCTAGAACCAAATAGTTTTAAGACTAGTTTTAAGTTTATTTATTTATTTGCTTGTTGACCAAATTTATTTATTTATTTATTTATTGGCTTCAGTGCTGGTAGGGAATATCAGTTTACATTTCCAAACATTCATGTTGTCATTAATTGTAATAATCCAGTAACATTTTTGTATGAACAAGGAGTCTGACAACATTTGTCTTCAGTTTTACACTTTTTTTTTTTCTTTTTTTTTTTCTTTTTTGTCATCAAGGACCTCATTGGGCCCTCAAATGCAACAGATCCATCAATAATTTTTGTGCAGCAGCATTCAGACTGGAACATCACTAGTGAGCTTCAGCCATCAGATTTATTGATTCAGATTTCATAAAACTCTGCACAAATTACTGTTCAAAAGAATGGTGATTTATAATTTACCAGTTTAGGTTGTTTGCATTGAGCCAGATATAATAAAGGTGCTAAAGAGGATGTTTTGTTTTATAAATTTTTGCAATATTACTTGAAACTGTCTTTACTAACTGATAAAAGACTATTTATAGGTGCACTGAAAGGAATAATATTAATATACATCATCTGTGCACGAGGTAGGGCCTTAAAAACATCAGCCAATCGTTTACGCAATCATCGCGTAAACGATTGGCCCTCTGGCTTGTCAATCACTGCCATGACGTTCCTTGTGAGAGACGAGCGCGGCTGCGCGCTCCAGTAACTTTCCACACTCTACAGGCACCGCATGCAATGTTTTTGTCAGGAGACAGGAGTAACAACTGCAGATTATGAGTTACCTGTGGTGAGTCCGACATAATGAATCCACTAACACAACACAGCAAATGCCGGTGGTAAACACTCGTGTTCCAATACTCGTGCACGAGTTTTGGGAGGCGTTCCTTTGAAATGAGCTGTGAAGGAGGGGGGCTGTTCTTACGCATGCGCTCATTTCAAAAACTCAGTAACAGTCTTTGGATTCTCAGTCGACGAACAAATCCTCTTTAGCACCTTTAAGCTTATAGGGCCTTATAAATAATAGTGCTTTATATATTTATTATCATTTATTTCTGTTTTGTTTATTTGCAGCCACACACACACTCATGTGTATAATGTGAACCCACTATATCTATTAATATAAACTGAGCTGTAACTATCATGTCTATCTACACCTGTACTGTGCACTTTGACATTACTGCAGTTTAATGTACTGTATGTCTGTTCTGCTGAAGAAACATTCAGTATAGTGTTTGAACTGATTCCTGCCTCCTGTCTACGTTCTGACCAGTGCCCTAGGGCAAAAACTTTAGCCTCCTAAGCACTTGCGGTCCTTCTCTCAAACAATAATAATGCTATAATAATAACTTTTTAATGATATGAGTAAAAATATAATGAATGTCACAGTTATGCTCAGTTTTGGTTTTGTTCTCACTCAGTCTGTTTAGTTTCCTGTGTTCCTTTTTTCCCGCCAGTCATTAGTAGGACATTCATTTAACACACATTCATTTAAGCACACCTGACATTCATTGTCAGGTATTGTCGTGTTACATGTTCTTTGCCTGTGGAATTACCTGAGTTTGTTTTACTTAATAAATACTATTGATTTGGAACCCTTTTGCATCTTCTTCGTCTTCATCGGTGTCATGATCATGAGTTGGAGTGCCCTGTTTAGCCACCAGAGGGCACTCCAACATGGACTTTTGTCACCGTCTGAACTGCATTTCCCATAATTCACTCCTGGACTCATTATCCTCGTTTCATTGCACCCAGCTGTTTTGTGTTTGCTCATTAGTTCTGTCTATTTAGTCTCAGTTGTTTCTGCCTTTGTTGGTGGTTTGTTATATTTTGTTACATGCACCTTTTGTACCTCTGGCTTTCTGTTTGTGGACTGTTTCTTGGATTTTGACCCTTGCCTGTTTTCTGGATTACGACTTTGGATTGCCCAATAAATGCTGCAACTGGATCCTAACATCTTGTTTTTGTGTGAGCTAGACCCTCCCTCCGCCTCCTCCTCCCCTCCCCTCCCCTCCGTGCTTCCTGAAACAGTCATGAACGCGCATTTAAAATCATTCTTGTCGGTTATTGGCTGGAGCATGTTTATTATGATTCGTGGTCCAGGCTGCACCAGTTTGTTTTTGTTGCCGTTTTTGGAGCTTGTGGCGACTACAGAGACCGTGTTGTTTTTACAGTGTGTTCAGGGGACAGGCAGCTAGCGGATAGTGAGGAGATGTTTGCTGTATGTGACAAAAAATGTTTTGGCCTAAAAACGCGTGACGTCGCTTAGAGGACCTTTAAGTTTACTTGTGAAAATCAGTTTCTGCATAGGCACAAGCATAATGTCTTCTTGACTACAAAATAACCATTTCGGCTAAATTCATACAGTAAAATAAAAAATCAAAAAATATTTTAACACCTGTAAAACATTGCTTTGGTCAATAGAAAAGGTTACTAATAAACTGTGACAAACAAAGGAGACATCCAGTCCCAATATATAGGTTCCTGTGTGACAACTTGCCCCATTCCCTACCAAGTAACCTAATAAGTCAACAAAACACAAACAGAAGCTAAACAGCTAATAAAAACACACTCTTTGCTTAAGAAAAAAAAGAAGAAGAAAAAATAGTGCCACTCACTTTAAATAATCACTATACTGATGAATAATGTCAGTGTTTATTCATCTGGCTTCCCATTGGTTCTCTTCTGCCCTGCAACATACCCAGCATATGCATTACAGGCAGACTTTCTGGAAATGTAAGTTTGTTTGTTGTGAATGAACTTGAAGCAACTGACAGAAAACTACGTTTGGGAAAACTCCTTCAAGGTGGCACAACTCTGTTTATTTTAAGGAAGATTGTTTCCCATTTCACAACGTAAGTTTTATGACAGATGGTGAGTGATTTTCTTTGGTTCTCCTCTTTCAATTGTTGTTTATAGTTTTTTTCAACTGCTTACAAAAAATCCTTACTTGTCACACAATTTCTGAAACTTGACACCAGAACCACACACCAAATCTGCGAAACCATACACTAATTCTTGACCTTTGACTCAGTTTTCAATTTCATAAAACTTTTGCAAAACACAACACACAATTCTCTATGTAACACACAAAAATCTAACAGGAAGTATCTTGATTTACTTTTTCAAACACAACCATTGTTTCTGTCCAGCTACACATGGTTGATGTGTTTCATGTGTTCACAACCACAAATGCTTACAGTAAAAAAAAAATAAATAAATAAATAAAATAAATAGTTTGGTTTCAATCTTGCTTTTGTGTTTACCATGATTTTTTCAACATCTCTCTGCCAACTACTTTCAGTCTTGTACAGAAATGTGCATAGGAGCTCATGAAAGAAGAGCTTTAGGTTTTGAATGTGTGTGTATATGATATATCCAAAAATAGAATATTATGGCAAAGGTGTTTGCAACGTAAGACATGGTTTGCTTTTGAGATGTGTTTGTGATATTTTGAATATACAGTGATTCATTTTGCAAGAGATGTGAGGCATTTTGCATTTTGTGTGTGCAATTCTTGGATTTGTGTGTAAAGTTAAAAAAAAAAAAAAAAAAAAAAAAAAAAGAGGCAAAGTTTTGAAAATGTAAGCAGTTAAAAAAAAAAACTGTAATACGGTCCTGTGTGTCTGACTGTTTATTTGTTGTCCATAGAAGAACTTCTGCAGTTGCATTCAAGTCAGAGATAGATCAATATATTGATATCTATAAATACGACTAGATTTAATTATTAGTGGTGATGTTAAGATCAATCTGTTATGTAAAAGGTTTGACTTATTTACTTACATTTTTTTTTACAATTGCTAACAAGTGTTTACCAATACTTTTTCTAAACTCTTAACATAGCAACACACTTACATCACACAATTAGCTAAATAATTAATTTTCTACCCAAAACCACATTTTGTTAAATAAAAACAAACTCTACATTTCAAAATTCTAAAAAACTTTTTTCTACATAACTCTATCAAAACATAGCAAACCCGACTCAAAATCGAGTCATTCTGTCAAAACACTAACACTTGCTTTATACTCAGCATGAACATACTGTCAATCATAGCACAATGACGACCAAAATACTAACAGTTGATGGCATTACAAAAACTGCATTACTTGTCATGTTTCAGTTCTACCTGCAGAAAATATGAAATCTAATGTTTTTATAATTCAGTTTCCTTTTACTGCAGTAAAAGTAGAATGCTTACATGTAAGCCATTCTACATTTTTGGTTGAGTGTTGAATGTGTGCATTCTTGGCAACATACGATCTAAAAGTGAATGAGTCATTACATTATAGAATGTACAGTAGAAAAAAAAAAGAAGAAAGTAACAGAATTGCTCAGGCCAACTACTGGTCAAATGGGTCCCCTATGCAGAACTTCAGTTGCCCCCTTGGTTGAAATCTCTTTCTGAGGTTGGGTGTGTGGTGTTGATGGTGCCCTCATAGAGGGTGGGATGGTGCCAGATGCAGACCACATATTCTGCGTATATGGAACAGAGGTACTGGAATTATTGTAGTAAAAGCTTTACATGAAGCTTTTACTGAAATGAAAACATGAAATTGTTGCCATTGATCAACAACAAATCCAACATACATGGCCTTTGGTTATTATGGAAGCCTTTTTTCCACCAAAAAATAAAAAAAATATAAAAAGTAATTGTGACTGTTTATCTCAAAATTCTGACCATTTTCTTAAAATTGTGACTTTTTAGAATTGTGATCTCAAAATTCTAAATTTTCTCCAAATTGGAAGATAGGAATTGGAAGAAAAAATGTCAGAATTGTGAGATAAAAAGTCACAATTACCTTTTGTATTTTCTATTCCATTGTGGAAGCATTCATAGGTTTTACATGTGAAAAGGGGAGAAAAAAATATAGAGATGCACAATCCAGCACACATTCTTACTCTTCTCCCATACCTCTTCTTCTCTTCTCCCTTGACCTGATCCAACTACTCCTCTCCTCCAACATCTATTCCTCTTCCTCACCCAGACATTTTTTTTCTCTCTCTCTCTGTTCCTGTTCTGTGTTGTTCTGCATCCACACTGAACAAAACCAATTCAAAGAGTCCTATTTTACTGTATGTCCATGTAATGAAAAGAACTTCAACAACTGAGATTGGAATCTGCTATTTCTCAATATTTCAGTGATCTGCTAATTACAGTTTTTGCCTATTGCTTACACACTTTTTGCAGAATTTGGCTCATTATGTCAAAACTCTACACACAAGCCAATCAGACATAGCACTTGGAGATTAACAACTCACATCTATGCCAAAATGAAACACTGCAATCAAAACTTAACACCCCTTTCTAAAAATGAAATTCTTGCAACAAAACCATACACACAAGCACCATTTGAATTACTTCAATGGAATTATGGATCCCGCCTTCTGTTCGGATCTGACCACAAAACCTCGTCAACATCACAGGCGATGTCCTCGTGGGCTAGGCATTGGGGAAAATATCGCCTTGTGTTCCGAATCCACCCTTCGATTGATCCCACCTCAATGTCTCCGCATGCCTCTTCCATTGTGAAAATGGTTATGGTTGTAGAACCAATCTCGGTTTGTCTTGTAACAATGTAGGCAGCTTTCAGCTGTTGCAGCACAATGCGACATGAAAAAAGTTGCATCTGGTGTAGGCACGGTGATAATATTAGACGGCACCACGAGACGAAGGTCTAACCAGCCGCTATAAAAATAATCTGGCTGCGGGCACGGGCCTAAACCTATCCTTAGTGATTTATAGTGCATTTACACTTTATGAGCACATGTGTTCCCTTGGATTGAACCCAAGATCGCATGATCACATGATTGCATATGTATGTTACCAATTAAGCTACGCAAAACCCGAAATATGACGCAGATAAAAGGGTACGATGCATTAAAATGAAAGTGTCCTGTTGTCGATAGGGGTGCAACTTTAATAAACGCCCATGGGTGTAATTCAGGGAAGTGACGACCTCCACAGAGATTGTATATAATAGTGGGATAAGAGGATCTGTATCTCTTACCATTGGAGAAATTTTAACTGTTTACTTAATCACATGCGGCACCTCTCAGCCTATCGTGTAATGGCAGTGACATCAGTCGCAATATTCCCTAGTCTGCCTTCTCTTAAAAAAATACATTTTTATCAAGCTAAATTAGTTCCCAACAAAAGTATTGTTTAGTGTAAAACATGCTGAAGATTAGCGAAGAGGCCGATTAATTAAATGATTAGCTATTTCCCCACAAAAGCTGTTTAATCAGCATAGTGAAGCCTCTCATCCATTGACATACATTCAAAAAACAGCCTCTGGTCTCCTTCCCCGGCATACCGCCAGGGGCGGAGCATTAGCATTAGCCGTTACGCATTTTTGGCTAAAGGCTGCAGGCTTGCCTTCCAGTGGCTTTGATCTCCACCTTATTCCTACGCCCCATGATGCTTTGCACGAATTATGGGTGTAACTTCCGTTAAGCTGTAAACAGTCATTGAAAGGCTCGCTCTATGAACGCAATAATAATTTTTTTTTTTAAAAACTGCATACAATCAGATGACATTCTAATCAACCTCCAACCAACGAACACTGAAAGGACATTTAAATGTGTAAAAGCATCAACAAGATACTTTCAACAGGTCATGAAAAAGCATGATTCTTTCCACAGCAATAACGGACGGGTTAAATATAAGTATAGTGATGTATCTGTATTATGTTATTTAGTTGCCTTAATAAAAAATGTTCATGAATTTCAGCATTGCGTGATACTATTTCAAAGTGATTTCCATCATTTTTACAGATAATAAATTGTATTTACCTGTGAAAACAAACCTGGAAAGAGATGTGAGGCTTTGAGGAGAAAAAGGAGAGATTCTTCATGCATTCCAGTGAATAATTAATGGGATATGTCATAAATTACATCGGGAGAACAGACCACAATATGTTGTCCTTTTACTATTACAGTGGCGACTGAAAAGAGCTCTTGACATAGATGTTCTTGTTATAACGTTACGTTAAAATACCAAGCGTTACGTTATTCTCATGATGTCTGAAAGTAAAACATGATAGAAAAATTGACTGCTCATTCAGTCACTGAATAACTAATGGCTTTATTTTTAGGGCAACCTTATGATTTGAAATTATTCATTTCAGTCTTTTTAAATGGAAATTCCTCAAACAGGAAGTGCAACCCATAATTCAAAACACAGTAGGCTAGTCAGGAATAAGGTGGATAGAGAATGAGAAGGTGACATCACCAGAAATTATATATTATAGGGAGATGAGAGGTATCTCTTACCATTGGAGAAAGCGTAATGGCTAACTTAATCACGTGCTGCACCACTCAGCCTATCGTGTAATGGCAGTGACATCAGTCGCAACATTCCCTAGTCTGCCTTCTCTTAAAAAAGTACATTTTTATCAAGCTAAAATCTACATATAGTTCCCAATGAAAGTATTGTTTAGTGTAAAACATGCTGGAGATTAGCGAACATGCTGTCGATTAATTAAATGATTTGCTATTTCCCCACAAAAGCTGTTTATCAGCATAGTGAAGCCTCTCATCCGAATTTTGACACTCTCGCCAGCGGCGGTGTTAACGCACGGTTAGCATTAGCCATTATGCTTTTCTGGCTAAAGGTTGCAGGCTTGCCTTCCAGTGGCTTTGACATCACTCGTGTTGCATTTTGGGAAGGCGTTGCCATTTTAGAAGGATACACTATCTGTTGCCATGGTTACTTCGACAGTGAGACCGAGAAAAATAGTGTGATATTAGTTTGCATTTTTGCGATACGCCACAGTTTCTTGGATAGAAATGGAAACAGAGGAAGCGAAAAACAGGGACTCTGTTAGGAGAGACTAAATAACACTGCCAAGCTGCATTATTTAGAGAAACTGCTTGACATAAACAACATTGAGCCGTACGACCTGCCAGCTAATTGCGTCTCTGAGCAACTCACAGTGGTGATTCCTTACGCTGCATTCACACGGGGCGTCTGCGTTAACGCTTCTCATTTAGTTTGAATGGGTGACATCATGCGTTGCCGAACTGAATTGTGGGTTCCGTCGCATCACTGCACTCGTGTTGCAAGCGGCAGAAGTTGAAGAATTCTCAACTTTTCAAGCGCCAACGCAGGCGTCAGCCAATCAGATCGCTTTATGCAAACACCCTAGAGCAGTCGCTAGCCAATTGCGTTCATGCAACACCGGAAAGTAAAGTGATTGGCTATTATCACTATAACGGTCGCGTCAACACAAGCTTCAGACACGCCTTCCGTCAAGCATTGACTCTGATGCCCTGTGTGAATGCAGCGTTACTGAACGAATCAGCTTTTTGAATGAATCAGTTGAATCAATGATTTGATGACTGCGATAGATTATGATAGCCAAATGCTGTGTTTCTGAATGAATCAACCATTTGAATGAATCGGTTGAATCTCAATGACTCAGTGATTGACTTGCTGCCACCTAGTGGCGGTTTTAATACTTTTCATGTTTTAAATTATTTCAAATATCAGTATTCAACGTTTTATGTTTACATTATTTGTACATTTGTACAATGTACATTATTTGTAACTGCAGGTTATTCATTTGTCACCTCAGAGCTGTATTAAACTGTGTAAATGCATCTAAATGCCACTTCAGATGCTGTTTCTGTTTCCTCTACTGCAAAGATGATAATTGGATAATTACATATTAGAAAGGCAGAAGAAGCGTATATTAGGTCAAGCTAGGTGGATTGAAGAGGGAGAGAAGAGTACTACATATTTCTACAGTAATAACTCATTATGGATTTGTTGGAATATAGTGAGTGGATTGATGGTGGTTTTATTTTATTTTTAGACTTCAAAAAGCTTTTGATATGTTAGAGCACTCTTTTTTATTTCATGCTCTCCAGTCTTTTGGTTCTGAAGACAGATTTGTAAATATTATAAGGATGATTTACAAGAATATAAATAGTTCAATATCTCTTCCATTTGGTACATCTAAAAGGTTTATGATTGGCTGTGGTGTAAGACAGGGGTGCCCCCTCTCCCCTCTTTTATTTATTGCAACAGATCTGTTGGCTCATTTAATTAATCATGATTCAAGTGTTATTTTTTTTAATTTCTGTTTCTATTTCTTTAGTTGATTTTTTTTTTCTAAAGCATCAGGTCTCCATTTAAATATGTCCAATTGTGAGCTTTTGCCCATTCATAATTGTGATCACACATCATTATATAACATTCCTGTTAAAAATTCCACTAAGTATTTAGGTATTATAATTGCGATTAATTCAGAGAGATGCATGAAACTTAATTTTGAAGAAAAATTAAAAAAGGCCCTAACAATTTTAAACAATTGGTTACAAAGAGACCTTTCTAGCATTGTTGTGTAAGCAGAGTTTCTGTCAAGGACCTTCTACCCTACAATTGCTTTAGCCCCTTCTTCATATGTTTCTAAATTAATTAATCGTTCATTGTATAATTTTATTTGGAAGAATAAGACTCATTTTATTAAGAAAAATTATATAGTCAAACCTTATGACCTGGTTGGTTTAAACATAATTGATTTTGAACAAATGAATGGCCAGTCACATTATTTAAAAAAACTTTGTGGCATTGAATTCTTACTTAAATGTGATTTCGATATTCCTAAACTTCCACTAAAATTATCTGCATTTCATCAAGTTTTGCGATATTGGAAACTAGCTCACACCCATAACTTTACACCACATAATTCCTTAATATGGAATAATAAGTATATTCTACATAGAAATAAATCACTCTTTTATGAGGATTAGTTTTGTAGAAATATTTGGTTTATAAAGGATCTCTTTGACGATGATGGAAAGGTGCTGGATTACAATGCTTTTACTATTAAACATGGTTTCGCATGCCATCCAAAACAGTTTTTCACAGTAATTTCAGCCATTCCTTGTTATTTATCATATAGTCAATTTACACAAATTTTACCATCACTATACCTTGGGCCAACTGAGTTTAAAAGTAAAAAATGTACAAACATTTATATTAGACAAATATTCAATAATATAATGTTCCCTTACAGGTCTGCAAGAAATAATTTTGATAGTTTCTATGGATATTTAACTCTCCAGATAATACAGAGCATTTTTTTTTTTTTTTTTTGCTTGCAAATATTCTAGTGTCTTCTGGGAAAAAGTGCAATTAGTTAAAAGAGGGAAATGTGGTTGAATTGAACCTGTCCTTTATAGATATTAAGTATGGAAACTATGAAGAAGATGGTAAAAAAGGTTTTTTGATTAATATCTTACTTTTGTTAGTTAAAAATGTTATTCACAAATGTAGAATAATCATTTACAGTATTCAAGAATTATTTACAATGCTCAAAAACTTTGTTAAAAAAAATAATAAATAAACTGGAATATTGTTAGATTTATTGGATAAATATAATTTGTTATAATGTTTTTATTTTATCCCCTGCATTTAATCTTTATTTATTAATATAGATGGATTAAAAATTGAAGTTTTTTTATTTGTGTTTTATGTTAAGTCTAAGCCCCCAGGAATACACAAACACAAATCCAAGGTGATTCACACTCGAATGTGAGGATAAACTCGTAAGTTTCAAACATTTGAAACTTTTGTGCACAGTTGTATATCTATGAGTTGTGTTTTACATTTGTGAAATGTATTTTATGAATATCTCATTTTATTTTGCGCATGTGAATTGCTTTTTGTGAATGTATTTTTTTTGCACACGAGAATTGTTTTTTTTGTGCACGTGAATTAGGTTTCACGTATGTGAAATTGGCTATGCGTGAGCATCGTGTTTTTTGCATGAATTATTAATGAGGCTAATCTGCTTCCATAGTTCAAAGCATTCTGTAATCACTCAGCTATAACTCCACTCCGGGTTTCCTTTTTCAGCTGCCCGCACAATAGTTTGAGAAATTAATGAAGAACCTACTTTTTGACTGTTGCATGTTGCATAAATGGGCCTACAATACAAACATCCTATATGGTTGTTAAAAATAAATAAATGGGGAAAAGACTGAATATTAACATTGATTGGTTTTGTTTGTTTGTTTGTTTGTTTGTTTGTTTGTAGTCTTATTTCTGCTGGAGAAATGATGGATTATTTCTACTACAGTTGCATCTGTTGCTTGTCTAAAGAAGAGAGGAATGCCATCACCATAAATAAGGAAATCAACCGCCAAATTTCTGAGCAGAAGAAAAGAAAACACAGAGAAGTCAAATTACTTTTATTAGGTGAGATGATTGTGTCAGTTTTTTTATTTAGAAATTTTATATTAAAACTTATCCACTCAATATCATTCATTTGATGCATTGTATGCTTTTACTTTTGCACAATATCAATTCCTCCCAGAGAGAGACAAAGGTAAAGGTTATCAAGAATTATCTGTAGATTTTTTGGTTCTCTAATGTGAAAATAAATTTGGTAAAAAAAGCAGGTAAATGTAATTTTGCATTTGTTACGTCATCTCTTGAGGGACTTTCCTGACATGAGATCATCTCAGAAGTGATTAGACCTGATAATTCTCAAAACTTCACTTGTTCCAAAATAATTTAAGTGATTCTAGAGATGGTGTAGTGATTTTTGTTGTTGTTGTTGTTGTTGTTGTTGTTGTTGATGTTACATAATTCAAATAACCCTTCTTATTTACCCTGAAAACTGATTTTTTTATTTTTGAAAATCAGGGTTCAAAGATTTTGAAACTATCATCTTCAACCCTGCTTTTTTATCTTTGTTAACACTAAAGTAGAAATAACATTTTTGTAGTGCGATAAATAAAGACATATTTTCAGGTTTCATAGAGCTCAGTGACACACTCAGCGCTGATCTTTCTGAAATTACAAATAAATTCATAGAAAATTAAGATATTGATTATTCTTAAATAGAACAGATAACATTCCCCTGCATAACTATTTTTAAGTGCATTTATTTTCAGTATTCCTGTTTGCAGGCCAGGTTTACATTGCTGAAGTCCATGATTTTTTTGCTTTCCTTTAGGAACAGGACAAAGCGGAAAGACAACGTTTATGAAGCAGATGAGGATCATTCATGGAAAGGGCTTCTCGGAAGAAGACAGGCGTTTATACTCTAAACTGGTTTTCCAGAATATCTGCCAAGCAATACAGACAATGGTATGGGCCATGAAGAGGCTAAATATTCCCTACTCCAACCCACAGAATGAGGTAATCAAGCAACCCAGTGTTTTAAAGTAACTTTAGAGCCCAGTGATTAATAAGGGCTTTATATTAAGTCATATCTTAAACATTCAGTCAGCAAGGTGGTGGGATTTGCAAAATAAATAAAAGTTATTATAGATTAATAAATTTTGCCATTTATATTAATGTTTTGCACCAATTTAAGAAAGATTGGGTCTTGTACTGTAATTTATTGTCAGTTCATTAAGTCTGTGATATCCGTAGATTTATGCTCAGTGTTTCCAAGATCTGTACACAGAACAGATAACACAGCTACAGAGAAGTTATGTAGAGGCTATTCATCACCTATGGGCAGACCAAGGCTTTAAGATCTGCTACAAACGGAGCAGAGAGTATGACCTATCAGACTCCACTAAGTAGTAAGTGTGTCAATTCCTGTCTTTTACTGATGACCTGCATCTTTGTCTGTTTCCTCTTCTCTATTCCTGATGCCACTGACAATTCATGTGATGATTGTTATGCAGATAAGCCCTTCATAAGCAATTTAATGGCACATGGTATGATGATATTATTAATAATAACAATAATAATAACAAATGTTTTTAAAGCTTTATTGATAACTTGGACCGAATCGCAGCTGAAGACTACATCCCTACATGTCAAGATATTCTCCGTGTGCAATATCCCAGCACTGGCATCACTGAGTATTGCTTTTGTATGGAAAAGACCATTCTCAGGTACGGCAATGAACAACCAAACTCCTTAACAATGCAGGTTTTGCTGGCATTTAAAGGGACAGTTCACCCCCAAACTGTCATGATTATTTCATTATTTACCCAAAACCAAATGTTAGAGTATATCAAGGTGCGCTGCTAACTGATTTAGAAGAAGACATGAAATATGACAGAAATGAAGGAGGAACCGATTTAGGGACAAATCTAATCTTGATGCAGATCAAACAGAAATGTGGGGGAGAGGACTAAACTTGATTTCTGGTCTGTCTGTCTTTTCAGGTTTCTTGATGTCGGGGGTCAGAGATCAGAGAGAAGGAAATGGATCCATTGCTTTAATAATTTGACGTCAATCATATTTATAGCTTCTCTCAGTGAGTACGACCAACATCTGGTGGAAAATAGCAAGGAAGTAAGTTTCTGCTTCTTTCCTTCTCTCTTTTGTGGCCAAAAAGAAGAGACAACTTGAATGAAAAGCACTCATTTCTTGCAGAATTATTGGCAGTCTGATCACATAATGATAATTTTATTAGCCAAAATTTAAGTTGAGCGTATTGCCTTGTTGGGATACTGTACCAACTTCAGTACACATATTGGCAAATATATATTTTCATAGGTATAAAATACCCAGATGACCTACATATCCCACAATGCTGTGTGCTCAGCTGGCATCTTTCTCATCTTGATCAGACTGCGAAAAGCTAAGACATTTTTACACCATAATTCATGAGGGGGATTTTATGTCATTTAGGTGGCAATCGTTCTGTTTTTACAAAATGGTATTCAGCAAGCTGTACACTAATATATCATTCCAAACACATCCAAATGATTTTGTATTTCAGAATAACACACTAACATGTCTCCTGTTTTTCCTGTGTAATATTGATAAATCAGTAGTAATTATTCTGGACAACCTGTCACTTTTTTGATGGATGACCTTTGACCTTTTGACCTGACCTTTATGAACTTTATGACCTATGATATGAGCCCTCGGGATATTTCCCCTCCCCCCATGGTTGACCTTTTACATGGGTTATGAATATGTCTATTGATTCCCAGCATTTTTGAAATACCTATGGTGTTGACCTGTGGGTCATTTGTGGGGTGGAACAAATGAGTAATTGATGAACTTTGACCGTACAAATTGGTATTCCTGGGGGTAATTTTTGGGGTCACACATGTGTTGAACAGATGTGTGGTGGCTCCACATTCCAGCTCATCATTTTGTCATCAAGTGACAAAAATAAGATTTTAATGAAGAAACAGCCAGATCAAAATAACAAAAGAATAAACACACACACACACACACACACACACACACACACACATTACAATCACACAGCAATACATTGAAAATGTTGATATTAAAAATTGGTAAACAATTTCAAAAGTGGCATGTTTCAGGAAAAGTTCAAACAAATCAAAGAAAACACAAATGTCTCCAAACTGTTACATCCTGATATTTGGTCTGGTTTCAGAGTGAGATGACCACTGGGAAAGACCTTGTGACTTGTGTGAAGTTTGATGAGTCCAAGAACACTAGCATTGTTAAACATGCAGTACAATAACAATGTTCACTAGAAACTAGAATCCAACTGACTGAGACTGAGTTTGTTTCACATATAACTGTAAATTATCTCTGTAAAAAACAGTTCACTTGCATTTGCTAGTTATAACTATTGACATTTACGGACAAAAACTGCTTATCTCATGTTTTAATAAAAAAAATTAAAAAAAGGCATGGATCACCCCACTTTTCCCTTAAAACTACTACTTATCAACTGTAATTAATTTACTTAACTGTTGTTTAAAGACAAGCACAAAAGAACTGTGTGTCTATAACTGGGCCGTGAAATGCATAGCTTTAAGTGCAATAGTTAGAAAATTTTGAAGTGTAATAGCTGTAATGTAAAAGAAAAACATCAAGACTCACTTTTCATGTTGATACATTATGTGTCTTGTGACCGCTTCATAGACAAACCAGAAAGATGGCCTAAAAGTACATTACAGTTTTAGTTTAAAGGATTAGTCCATTTTTAAATAAACTTTTGCTGATAATTTACTCACCCCCATGTCATCCAAGATGTTCATGTCTGTCTTTCTTCAGTCGAAAAGAAATTAAGGTTTTTGATGAAAACATTCCAGGATTATTCTCCTTATAGTGGACTTCAATGGGCACCAAAGGGTTGAAGGTCAAAATTACAGTTTCAGTGCAGCTTCAAGGGGCTTTAAACGATACCAGACGAGGAATAAGGGTCTTATCTAGTGAAACGATCGGCCATTTAAAAAATAAATAAAAAAGTTTAAGTTTTATAAGCACAAATACTTGACTTGCTCTGTTCTGGGATGCATGTTCATGATGTCACGTAATACGCAATTACGTTGAAAAGGTCACGCTTGACGTAGGCGGAAGTACCGAGTGTTTACAAGTCAAACACCGTTTACAAAAAAAGGTAAAACAACAATGTCGGACGATTTTGAACTTCGAGGAGAAGATGAGTTTTTCGCCCTGCCCTACTTTTTTGAACCAGAATACACAGAGGTAGGACTGCTGCTGCGATACACACCTCTCAAGCATCGGGCAGACGAAGATCTAACGAGACGTGGTGGTGCACATGTGGCAAATGCCAACCATTGCCAATAGAGGAAGAATCTAGATGCTGCCACGACTGGACCATTTCAATCAGTCAGTGAGTCCCTGTTTCCATCTCGCTGCATTACTGGACAAAATGGATTTCCACTGTTACTGAGCAACCGCGTTAAAGGGGTCGCACACCAGACGTGAAGCTCAGCGCCGCGTCACACCTTTAAAATCCGAACGCATTGTTTTCTATGAGTGTATACACACCGGCTGCGACATTCGGTGCCTGTCTGCGGCGCCCAGCTACGACTCAAAATCCTGCCGCGCCACAGAGCGCCATGTACATTGTTTTACGTTAAATGTATATTTCTCTCAAATCATCATTAATGTACATACTGACTTCACCCTGTGCTGCAAGATACATTAGTTTTACATTTTTAGTTTAACAGTTTGAATAAAGTCTAAAAATGTATAATAAACGTAGCCTTTTCTTTCCTTTTGCTCTGTTGTGCCATTTTTCCATGTACACTAACCTCAATGTGAAATATTAAAGCATAGGCCTATGTAACGTTTCCCTGTTGACGTAAAACACTCCCATTGTGCAGCTCTTCTATCAGGAGTCGAGTCAAAATTGAGCTTGCGTGTATATAATGTGCGCGGCTGGTGTGCGATACCTGTGAGTTGTCAGATACGCGACGCTTCGCGTCCGGTGTGCGACCCCCTTTAGAGGTGTTTTTGTTCTGATGGAGAAGGGTATGACAGTCTGATGGCACTGACAACACAGGATGGAAGAACCATTAGTTGTTTTACCTTTTTTTGTAAATGGCGTTTGACTTGTAAACACCAACTCGTACTTCCGCCTACGTCAAGCGTGACCTTTTCAACGTAATTGCGTATCCCAGAACAGAGCAAGGCGAGCATTTGTGCTTATAAAACTTAAACTTTTTTTTTTTTTTTTTAAATGACCGATCGTTTCGCTAGATATGACCCTTATTCATCGTCTGGTATCGTTTAAAGCCCTTTGAAGCTGCACTGAAACTGACATTTGGACCATGAACCTTTTGGTGCCCATTGAAGTCCATTATATGGAGAAAAATCCTGGAATGTTTTCATTAAAAACCTTAATTTCTTTTCGACTGAAGAAAGACAGACATGGACATCTTGGATGACATGGGGGTGAGTAAATTATCAGCAAAAGTTTATTTAAAAGTGAACTAATCCTTTAAACACTTATGTAGTAGGAGTATCATGTTTTCATTAATTCCTGTGAGTAACTGCATGTTTGACCACACTCAGAGAGCAGTCTTTATCTAAAACTGTACTTAAACTAACAAAAATTGTAAACAGTGTCATCTGCTAGTGGAAAAACGGCATTTACAAATTAAACACAAATATTTTGCAATAGATCAGAAGAGAGGATTTCTGTATTATGTTTACATTATAGCTAAATGTATCTTATATGTCGTACACACATAGTAAATTGTGTATGTATAATACCTGTATAAAGACTGTATAAATGGCATGCGGTGTTGTAGTTCTCAAATAATCATGCATTACAACAGCAGTGCATAGACTAACAAAAATGTATACTATAATATGTGACCTGATCCAGCAAAATGAGTCACAGTGACCCAAATTTCAAAATTGAGATTTTGGTATCAATGGAAAGATGAGACAATAAGCTTTAAAATGATATCCTAGTCAAAGTCATACATTGAATGGTTTTAAAGATATACCCATTTGAATTATGGTCGTCTGCCCTCTTTTTCAAATTGAAAACCTGAGATAATCGCTTTTAAAGTTTTTTGCCCGTTTTTTTGTTGATATCTTTCAAAATCCATTGCATTAAAAGGGATAAACTATTTATTTTACAGCTTAATTTGACCAAAGACATTTTTATATATATAAATGCTAAACCAGGCTGAAGCTCAAATTATTTGAAAGTATTTATTTGAATTAACACTTTAAGACCTGAAGGCTTTTTTAGAGTTGTTTTTTTGTTTTTTGTTTTTTTTTTCCTGAGCGACATCATTTGATATCATTTGATAGAAAACATTTAAAATTTTAAGAAAATATAAATTACATTACATTTGGACATTTTCTTGCTGAGAAACAGCTGATAAAAGACAATATATATATATATATATATATATATATATATATATATATATATATATATATATATATATATACTTTTTTTTAAAATAATTTTTCTTTTTTTTTTATTTGACATGGAATAACTCAGGAACACAATAAGATCGCTAAAAAAATATTTTTTGGTGATGCTCTCCTATATGTGAGCTGCATCTGGTTCAAATTTCGTGGTGATATTATAAAGAATAGTTTGAAAAATTGTTGTTCATTTTTTCCGCAGCCAGGTGGCGCCAACGGGCGGTAAACTCCGGTTTAGAGGTGCTTCTCAGCACTCGTTAGGAGTTTTTCAAAATGGTTAGATGCATTACAAAGATGAGATTCTAAGCTTTAAAATGATATCTATTTTGTGTTATTCCACGTTGGAAAACGAACATGGATGGGTCCGGGAACATTGGATACACACTGCATCCCGGAGAGATGAGAGACATGTTTTTAGCCAAGTATGTTAAATCATTCCGTGAGTAATATCTTGTGATCAACGCAATATATTATATTGATTTCAGATTCATTTTAATCTTGAGAGTCTGCTTTAAATATTGATGTACCATTTTTATGATCTGTACATTTTTCATGAAGTTATGAGCACGTGAAATATACATACCTGTATTCAGTTAGCGGCTGTGCTATTTTTGTTGTAAACGCATATTACTCAGACTCATTAGAGGGTGAAAACAACGCAACAGAAGCATATTGGAGGCTTGATATGAAAGCTTAAAGTCTCTGGTTTTGTATGCAAAAAGAATTTTTGTGCTACCTATATGGATTCAATTTTTATTGGCTTTTAAAGAGAGACACGCAAATGGGAGTTTTATTTTATAAGGCGCGCTAGTCTGACAGGAGGATGGCTGGACCGATCGCGTGCCTGTCTGTCGAAACGGGGCTTCCCATTGTTAAAAATCAGCGTTTAGGTCAGTGTGTTTACATTTCTAAGCTTTTTGATTGGTTCTATACAACGTGTAACACCATATTTGTAAAGCAGAGATAGTGACGTTTCAGGGGATACCGGGAAATGCCCATAAGTGATGAGAGGAGTTGAGAAGTTCATTTCCAGCGAATTTAGTAAAACCATGTCAAATGTAATAGCCATTTAAATACCTTTACTCAATTATCTGGACTACGAAACTTTGTGAGATTATTTTTGAAAGTCTGTTCTTTGAAATTAGCTTAAAAAAATCGATTTTTTCATTGTTTTTCCACATTATCGGCCCATATCTTAAAATAGAACGTTGCGACTTCCGACTCATTTCGCCAGATCGGGTCACATATTTACACGTATTCTTTAAAGGTGCTCTAAGCGATGTCACGCATTTTTAGACCAAAACATTTTTTGTCACATACAGCAAACATCTCCTCACTATCCGCTAGCTGCCTGTCCCCTGAACACACTGTAAAAAAACGCGGTCTCTGTAGTCGCCACAAGCTCCAAAAACGGCAATAAAAACAAACTGGTGCAGTCTGGACCACGAATCATAATAAACATGCTAAGGCAATAACCGACAAGAATGATTTTAAATGTGTGTCCATGACTGTTTCAGGAAGCACGGAGGGGAGGGGAGGGGGAGGAGGAGGGAGGGTCTAGCTAGCCTCTGTTTTGTTTGACAACACTTCGAACGTCAACAGGAAGTTACTCCACCCAGGATCGTTTAGAGCACCTTTAACGTCATGTAGGAATGTTGAAAGAAAAGAATTGATATACAGAATTGGTTTTGTCAAAAGTAAAGTTCAGTCATACAACTAAAAAGATGCTTAAATGAATGGTACGTGTTCATCACATGTGTTACACTTACAGCTACCAGAGAGGAGTATTCAGACCAACAAATAAAATGCTAACAGTGATATTGATAGTCTTGATAATGTTTCTTAGTTATAGATCTCTTGAATTTAGATCACATAATTTCTACAAAAGATTATATTTGAGCTGTATCTACCGCTTTACTAGAGTGTGTGACTTTGTTTACCGTTTCATGCAATCCCACATAGAAGAGATGGATAATTGCACTACAAGAGCTATCAATTTATTTTCTTTGTAACTGAGCCCTTTGAATTTCTGAAAATATCATAACTGTATAAAATATTCTCATTGATTTGTCTCTTTGCATAATTTCTACAAAGAAAATGTTTGGCTTTTATTTGTAGGGGCAAAAGCAATGCCAGTAAGCTATATTCAGTAAGCTTTATTCAATATTCAAATTGTTATAACCAGTTGAGACACACTTGTACACTGGTATAACTATTTAATGTCATGTTGGGTGCCAAAATCTGGATTCTGATCTAAAGCATTAATAAAACCTTTTCAAAAATGGTGTGCAGATATTGTATAATACATGTTGAAAATGTGTATAAATACATGTTCACAAGTGAAAATGCCATATTCTTTTCTTTGATTAATATGAAGTTTCATCCGAATCCTTGTATCGCGTGATTATCATGTCTGAAACTTTAAAAAATAATTCCTATTCCAACACCACTGAGGAAAATAATTTTTGCCTAAAAGTTTGTCAAAAGAAAAAATAATCTGGTTTAGTCGTATATTAAAATCACCCCTTTTTCTTAAAAATATTGTATCAAACGTATTTGGTAGCGTGATTCTCTTGTTTCATCATTTATTAACTTTATATTTATCAGGCTGATAAAAGTATCATGAACCAAGAAATAATAAAAAACATTTATAAAACAATTGATGGCATTGTGTCAGAACAAACGGCTATGAATATACGTTTGCTTTTAACTTTTTATTTATACTTTAAAGCAAGATTATTTATGTGTTTTCACCCATTGTCATGAGCATTTGGCTATGGTTTCATTGTGTGAGGAACTGTTTGAAGTAAGGTATTCCCTATTTAACAGCATTATTTTCAAGCACAGTGTCTGATGGAGACATTTGGGCTGATCTTTGGTTTTTAAGCACAATTAAATATTCCCAAGAGACCCAATGATCCTGAAGTCAAGAGTCTGAAAAAACTCAGATGTGTAGATTCACTCTATTGAAAAATCTATTGAAAATATCTCAAGGGCTCATATCATAGGTCATAAAGTTCATAAAGGTCAGGTCAAAAGGTCAAATGTCATCCATCAAAAAAGTGACAGGTCGTCCAGAATAATTACTACTTAAATCTGTTAACCCTTTTCACTGACTTTGATGTTTCCACATATCAACATCGCAAATCTAGTAAATATCGGTTTTTATTTTTAAAAAATGTATTACACATTTATAATGCTATACTTTGTGTTAAATTACCTTGGCAGTAAATGACAAAAAACAAACAAACAAACAAAAAATTACACTGCTGCAGAGGTGTTTCTAATGCAATGGCTGAGAGAGTGACAGCAAATATGACATCTTTTTCTCTTCTGACAAATGTAATTAATCTCTCTATATTTTTCCCTTTTTTTTGGAATGTCATGGAAACAATTTTGTGGATTTTTTCTTTTGCTATTAGAGCAAATGCAAATACAAAAATACTCCCATTCACTGCTATAGAAGTTTACATAACTCTGAAGACTTATGCTTCTGAAAAATGTGAAAAGACTCCATCTGTGTTCTCTTCCTCTCTTTGGCTCCAGAACCGTATGAAAGAGAGTTTAAATTTGTTCAACACGATCATCCACTATCCGTTGTTTGCCACTACCTCCATCATCCTCTTACTGAACAAAATGGACATCTTGGCTGAGAAGATTCAGTTCTCAGATCTAAAAACATACTTTCCTGAATTTGAAGGTAGTTTGGTTCATGTTAAATAAAGTAAATGGCAGCTTTATAATGTGTTTGATATCTTTTTTGCAGGGGTGTAACAATACCTTCATGTCAAGATTCAATACATATCACGATCCTGAACTCACAATACAATATTATTGCTATACTCCAAGACATATGGTAAAAGGATAACAAAAAATGTAGTGTTGATTAAAATGGTAAATTCGGTATTACATTGGGGGGTGGAAATGAATAGGCTTGGACTTGGTGCTGGTAACCCAATGCACAGGACAATGTTGATACCAGAATAAAAATATTCATGATTCTGATGCTGAAACACAGATTTATTTTAGATAAATATACTTGTACTCTGTCACTGACTAGACATATTTAAAATAATGTAGGCCACTTTTTTCTGGTAACACAAGACATTTGGCATTATCAGGACCCACAAATATTCCCCCATTGCATTATTATACATTATATTCAACATTAGAGTAGTTTATAGTAGAGTATAGAGTAGTTTAATGTAGTACTGACACTAAAACTCTGTAAACTTGAATTTTTTCTCACACAGAAATTTTCATTTTGGGGTGAACTATGCACAACACATATTGTCACTATCCAGGATACGATATTGTTGCATTTTTGTATTGCGATATATTGTGACACGATATATTGTTACACCCCTACGTAACTGTTTGTCATACCTGATTCGCTCTTCCATTTCTTTTCTTTGTGGTTTGGCACCCCCTTCAGGCAAACGTCAGGATGTTCAAGATGCCATGCTGTTCATCAGAAGTTTATATGAGCAAAAATCGGTTTCCAATGAGACAAATAACTCTAAAGACATTTACTGTCACTTCATCTGCGCCATGGACACCACAAACACCCGTAAACTCTTCAACATCGTGAAAGACTTTGTCATCACCGGGGGCCTACGCGATTATAAAATGTTATAATGAGCCCCAGGCCCAGAGACACCTTCATGGCACTCAGCATCAGACTGTATTGATCTCAGTGCCAATCCATCTGCATTCACACACACACTACTATTTTATAAAGAAATTTTGCATAGTCATGTACAGAATTAATGTTTATTATTATTGATATTAAAGAATGTTTGAAAGAAATGAAATTAATGGTTAATTTTCACTACAGTTATTTTGCGGAAGAATAATATTTAAATACTTAACTTAGTTAATAAAGAAAATTAACTTTTGGAGGCCATATTGTATTGCTCGGGGTGGAAAATTCAATAGCGACCAGCCGGCCACTAATCGGAGCCTGCCACTACACAGCTATGTTGGGCATATTTGTGCTAATAAATCAACACAAAAGACACTAAACACTATGGAAACAGCTTCTCTTAGTTTAAAAACAATTGTCCGTTACTAAGGAGGAAATAATGTCAGAGTTCATTCCTCTGACTTCCCATTGGTTCTCTTCTGCTCTGCAACATATCTGCACTATTATGCACTAAAAGGCAGACTTTCTGGAAATGCAAGTTGGTTGTAGTGAACGAACTTGACACAAATGACAGAAAACTGCATTTGGGAAAACCAGAGGTGGGACCAAGTCACTGTTTTGCAAGTCACAAAATACATCTTAAGTCTTTGCATTCAAGTACAGAGTCAATACAGGCAAGTCTTTGGGGATAGAATTGTTGCATTATTCCAGATAAATAGATTGAGATTTACAAATAAATGTAAAGAGAATCACAAAAATTGTGAATCACTAAATGTGTTTTAAGTCACAAACACACCTCTGCCTAGCATTCATTTGTGACTCGATTCCTGTGCATTTGTGAAATCCCTGCACGCATTTGTGGATTTTGAAATGGATTTTGAAATGCCACTGGACTCCACCCACCATAAGCCAATCAGATAATTGCAATCATTGTAATGTATTACAATGATTTATTCCAGTAAAATCATTGTAATGCATTTTTGTTCAATAATATTTTTTCTTTTGCATTTTGAGAGGGTTTTGTGCAATTAATTAATATTTGTGCAGTAATTAATATCCATTTTTCCCATAGAAAACAATAAAAAAAAATAAAAAAAAAGTTTTTTTCAATTAATGCAGTATTTAAAACTAAAATAGAGTCTAGGTCTTTAAAATCCATTTTTTTTTTGAAGGAAGATTAGCGCTATCTGTTGAGAGTATAGAAAGGAAACGTAATATCATGGTTTAGTTGCCTGTATACAGTAGCTCTCTATAAAACGTATTGTGAATTGCCTAGTTTTTAGACATAATGCATATTTTTATTGGGTGGAAGATCTGAATATATATTTAAACAATCTCAAAGACTACTTTTAGTCAAGTTTTATAAATATATTTTTTTGTTAGAAATAGTGATTTGAAGTGTTAATTTTACATTATGATTACAGTCAAACTTGAACTTTGTGTTAGAAAGAGAACACAAGGAAACATTTTACTGGCAATTTTTTTATTCAGAATTTTATATATATAGACATAAATTACATTTCTATATATATATATATATATATATATATATATAGAAATGTAATTTATTCAATCATAACACTTTATGTGAACATTTTTCAATGAACATGTCTATTTTTTGTAAAATGTCTGTGAACAGTAACAAAAGGAAGAAACAGTCAAAAGAAAGAAAAACAAAAATGTGAAGGAACAGTATGAAGGAACAAGCCTGAGCTTCCAAGTGCACTGACAAACCCAAGAGGCAGCGCTCACTTCTCATTGTTGTTCATTGCAGATTTCCCATTCATTTCCAGAGTGTCTGTTTTGTATGCTTGATGTTTTATAGTGTCATCCCTTCACTGCTGTGTACTTTGTCCACACACTGAAGAAGGTGAAGAGACGAAATTTTGTCATCTTATCTCCTGTGTGCCATAATTAAAGTGCTTCAGAGTGCAGACCTTTTTTGTATTCTAAAATTGATATATAAGTCTCAGCACCTAATTAGCTGGGAGAGTGCAGTGAATGCTTTGATTAGATTGTCCACACATAAATTCTCTGTATTTGTCAGGGATCTATTAGGGAGGACTCAAACGCAGGATGAGTGTTACTCTCTTGTCTCCAGAGTGCTATTTTCATCCTGGCCAGTAGGGGTCGCTCTCCTTAAGCCCTCTATGTCATGCTTCCTCCAGAACTGTGGATGGCGCTTACATCATGAACTCTAGTATCTCCACTCCAGAAGGGGCGCCATTACCCCTATTATGTTCATTATCCTGCCCATCACTCTGATTTCCCACACCTGTGTTTGTTCCTTTATAAGTCTGTTTGTTCCCTGCTATTGGCTGTGTCCGAAAACTGGAAAATGCTGCCTTCTGAGGACACATTTCAAGGTAGTAAGGCATCAAGGCACGTCCGAATCCAATGTTAGCTTCACTTCCTGTCTCATGAGATACCTTCATCTGATCGATTTTTGAAGGAAGCATAGATGTATCCTTAGCTGCCTTTGATATCCCACAATCCTGTGCTTTCCATTCTGTGACAGTTGAGCTAGAAAAATAAAGATGGCGTCCGAAAGTTGCGTTTGCTGTTCAGTTTGTGTATAAATGTACGATTTTGATCAACATATTTCAATTTTGATATAATTTCTATCGAGAAATTACTACTGTAGTAATTAAATATTTGTTTAGTTCTCACCAAATCTCGCGCTATATTGCTGTAGATAATTAAACTGTTACGCTGCCTCAGAAGTCTGTACGAAATCAATTTCGTGAGGTACCTTCATGCATAAACGCTGCCGTACAAGTCATTCTCTTATAAGATAGTGAGGCAGCAAGACAGCTACCTAGGTTTTCGGACGCAGCCATTGTGTTCAGTCTTGAGCCAGTCTTCCTGAGTTTCCTGCTGCCTGTTTTCAAGTTAAGTGTATATCTTGTTATATATTTTTTGGACCCTAGTGTCTGTTTTGTTTTCTCTCTTTTATGGAAGCTCGGCTCTCCTAGTTTATTTGTATTTTATACCTTTTTGTTGTTCTAGTAAAGATTACTTATTTTTTGATGACTCAAGTCTCCTGGCTCTTTCAATGATTCTTCAAATGAACGCATCCTGACTGCACTCTCTGAGCAAGCCACGACCATTCAGAGGCATGATCAAGCTCTGTCTGAGATCCTCCACCTCCTGAGTCTCCAGTCCCATACTTCTTCACCCCAAGAACCCCAACAGTCTCCTGGGTCCAGATCAGTGCTGCCACTTCCTTCTGAGCCCAGATTACCAGCCCCAGAGAGGTTTGACAGAACCTCTGAGAGAAGCAGAGGATTTTTTTACCCAGTGTACTCTGGCCTTTCAGCTTCAACCCAGCAGTTTTCTTTCTGAGAACAGTAAGGTGGCCTACATCATTACACTCCTCACCGGCAAGGCACTTGATTGGGCCTCAGCTTTGTGGGATCAGATGTCTCCACTTACCATAAACAGTCAACACTTCATTGAAGAGATGAGAAGAGTGTTTCAACATCCAGCCAGTAGGGGAGACGTGGATCACCGCCTGTTGAATCTCTCTCAAGGTACTCAGAGTGCAGCTGATTTTGCCATAGAGTTTCGTACTCTTGCGACCGAGAGTGGCTGGGATCAACGTGCACTAAGAGTGACCTTTCACCATGCTTTGTCCCCCGAGCTTAAGGACAAATTAGCATTCCGAGACCCCGCTCCTGATCTTGAGTCTCTTATTGATGTGGCCATCCAAGTCAGCCATCGCCTGTGTGTGGCATGAATGGTAGGGGAGGCGAGGTAATCTGTAAGGAAATAGAATCTACATGGGTCTGTATTGAAGGTTGGCCTAATGACTCATAAGTGAACACCGGTCTCGGCCTTCTCTCTCTGGTTGACCTCCTAACCTCTCTATGTGTTTCTTCTGCAGGCCCAGTTATCATAGGGGGATAAGTCAGTCTTTCCTCCCGTATTTGTTCAGCATGTTCATTTTGCTCATCCTCTCCAGGCTGAGGTAGGTAAGTGACATCAGATTGTTCACTTGTCTGTGATTCCTCTCCCACTAATTCCACTTCTCTATCCGTTGAGCTTTGTTTATCCTCTTTTTCAGGAGTGTCTTGTTCGGGCTCACTTTCAGGTAAGTTTGTCTCATCCTTGTGTGTATTGTCTCTTTCAGGTGTCTCTCGTCCATCTGGTAAGTATGCGTCCATCAATTTGGTTTCCCCCATCAGTAATGTATCTGGACATTCTTTGTGGGTCATGGTTGGTTTCTTTGGAGTCAGACCAGGCACTGTTGTAGGAGATGACTTTGACACCGGACTTTGTTCTCTTGCTGAGGACACTGATCTGTCATGTCCAACTCGATCATTTCCCATCCTGACTACAGGTGTTCTCAGCCAATAACCTCCTGTCCACTCATCCTCATCATCAGTGTCCGATATTCCATTCTTGTCAGCAGAGTTTACCCTCTGTTGAGGCTGCTTTTGCCTCTGACGGGGTGTTACAACCAAGTCAGATGGCTGTGCTGGGTTCTCAACAGGTAAGTCATTCACTAACAGTAGCAAGTTTCTGTGTATGGTTCTGTTCCTTGCATTTGGGTCTCCTTCAGGATGAATGACATATACTGGATTATCTGAGATCTGCTCTCTCACCACATAGATCCTCTTCTCCCAGTATGAGCGTAGCTTCCCGGGTCCACCTCGCTCACCCATGTTTCGAACCAGTACTCGATCTCCTGGTTTGAGGACCACGCCCCTCACCTTTTGATCATAGTAGGACTTGTTCTTTGCACTTGATGACAGGCTGGATTTGTTTGCAATCTTGTACGCTTCCATCATCCTTTTTGACCATTTATCCACATATTCTTTATGTGTCACAGGTTCGGTGTTTCCCAACAATCCATACAAGAGATCCACGGGGAGACGGGGTGTTGCCCATACAGCAGGTAATGAGGTGAGTATCCGGTGGACTCATGGCGAGTACAGTTATATGCGTGTATCATTTGTGGCAAATGTTCTTTCCATCTCTCCTTTTCTCTGTCTGTCAGTGTCCGTAACATTTGCAGCAGTGTGCGGTTGAACCGCTCAGCGGGATTACATTGCGGATGGTATGGGGATGTCCGTGAGTGTCCGACCCCTGACAGGCGTCCAAGGGTGCGGAAAAGGTTGTTCTCGAACTCGCGCCCTTGATCATGGTGGAGACGATTTGGGTAACCCAGACGAGGTATGTAGTCATTGTATATCCGTTCAGCTGCAGTTCGTCCCGATTTATTTTTGGTTGGGTAAGCCTGAGCAAATCTGGTGAAATGGTCTATCACTACCAGAATGTATTCATAGCCCCCTTTGCTTTTCTCCAGATGTAAGTAGTCTATGCAAACCAGATCAAGAGGGGAAGCAGAAGTCAGGCCACCCATCGGCGCGCGTATGTGTGTGGTGGGTTTCTTTTGTTTTATGCAACTGCATTTTCTTGTGACATACTCCTCTATGCATCTCTTCATCTGTGGCCAATAGAAACGTTCTCTGGCGAGATGGAGCACACGTTCTGTGCCAACGTGCCCCATGTTGTCGTGAAGATGTTTTAGAGCAACTGACCGGTACTTGGTGGGTAGGACTAACTGTTTTCTCTCTTGTGTTTGGCGGTACAGGACTCCATTCTACCAAATGTAATTGACTCCACTCATGAAGGAGCTTGCGAGTGAGCCCACTCACTGACCTTCTGACCTCATCGGTGAGAACATTATTTGCCTCTTTTAATGTCATTATTTCTCCTATTCCAGGGTCCTCTCGTTGGGCTTTTGCCAGCTCTTCATGGCTTATTTTGGGCAAGAGTGAATGAGGCTGTGGTATCACATCAGCAGAGGAGGTGTAAAGTGCAGCTATCCATGCTACATCTTTCTTTTGGGCTGCTCTACTCCCTTCCCAAGTCGTATGCAGCACATCCTGAGACAGCTCCTCTGTGCATTTTGCCACATAGTTGTCAATATCAAGTGGGATGCGTGAGAGCGTGTCGGCATCTATATTGTTTTTTCCAGGTCTGTATTTAATATTGAAGTGGAACTCTGACAATTCTCCGACCCAGCGATGTCCAACTGCATTGAGTTTCGCAGTGCTCATGACGTAAGTCAGCGGATTGTTATCAGTGTAGATGGTGAAATGTGGAGCATAGAAGAGATAGTCTCTAAATTTCTCACACACTGCCCACTTCAGAGCAAGGAACTCGAGTTTTCCGCTGTGGAGTCGGTAGTTCCTTTCAGCAGGTGTCAGAGTTCGTGATCCAAATCCGATGACTCGCATTTTTCCACACTGTCGCTGATAGAGGATTGCGCCGAGCCCTTTCTCCGAAGCATCCGTGTGTAGGACGAATGGCTCCTCGAAGTTGGGGTATGCGAGGACTGGGGGGTTGGTCAGCATATTGACGAGCCTTTCCAAGGTACATTGGTGATCAGCCTTCCATATGATGGGTGTTTTGGACGGGAGTTGTGGACCCTTGGACTTGCTGTGATGTGGAAGGGGTTGGGGCATGGAGGACTTAACCTGTTTCCCAGCACTGGCACGCCGACGCACCGAAGCTTCTTTGTTTAAATTAGCTCAAATTTACTGTTAGATTTAATGTAATTACCTTGACAAACTATACATCATTAAAAAGATCTAAGACTCGAGCTTCAATTTTTTCAATCTTTATTTTACACTCAACATTGTATAGTGACCGTTATTTGTTAATATGCGTCGGGAGTTATGAATATGAGAAACAGAGTTGTTACCTTTTCATTGAAATATGAGCGTCAGCTTCAGCCATTGAGAAAAAAACTCTGTACGATCATCATGAAAAAACTCCACAAAATAACATCCCTCGGGGCTTTTAGCTTAAAAGCATGCACATTTGGATAAATATTGATGGACTGTCATACGTTTATGTCAAATTTCTATACAGAAGAGTCATATTTATTCAATTTTTACCCAAAGCGCGCTGTTTTCATCATATGAGCGCTGTATACACTGACTACTGTGTGTCCAACACATACCCGAAGCCGGAGGGCGCTCTGTGCACCTTTAGTCCACAAATTATACAGCATGAACAAGAGGCAGTCATGTGACATACACAGAACTAACAGAGGCTACCAGACATCGCTATTCATTGATATAAACATACAGAACGTCACTTTTGAAAGTAATAAATACACGATTGTGACGATATGTGGTTTATCTGTGTTCTTCACGCCATGTCAGGTATTCATAATAGTAGATTATATTTATAATGCAATGCTAATCGAGATAGCTTTTCTCATTGTGCAGAATAGCCTAAAATGATATATTTTCTGTCTGATTTTTGATCCAAAGCCACATCACATCAAAGAAGGTTATTTAAAACAATCGACTAGTAAGTTTGGAGAAAAAACGTGGTTTTAATCTTATAAATTGTCGTGTTTCGATGGTGTGCTAAGCTAACATGCTAACAAGCCCAGATGCACCTGTTCTAATCTAAAGCTAATGTAAATAAATATTTTTTAATCGTAAAGCTCAGGTTTTTTTTCTCTTTTTTTCCAAGAAGGGCATTAGATACAGTTTGAAAGAAGGTGAAGTGAGAAGTTTGGTGAATGAAATGAGGGATTAAATCATCTTGAATAGAACATCAGTAAGTAATTATAATAGAGACAAAAGAAAAGAATAATAAGAGCCATAAGCTGGCTGAAGAGGTGTGAATGTGTTCAGGGGAGACTGAATCTGAATGGGGCTGTTTGCACCACAAACACAATACAGAAAATACACTTGAATAGATGACAATAAACATCAGTTAACAACATTTTAGAGTCCTTTCTAAATAAAGTCTCATGACATGGTCTTGAAAAACATGTAATAAAACTCAGAGTTTTAAACCTATCATCTTCAGATTTGAAATATAACATGGTCAGACATGTGGCTTTAGCTGCAGTGCATTTCTAGATTGCCACAAGGCCAACTTCACTTTTATTTTCATAAATATATTTCATAAAAATAAATTTCTAATAACTTTTCAAAATTTCAAAGCTATTTTTAACTATTTTCTTCATTGTGACAATAATTAATTATGAGATTACCATAAACTGCAAAGTGTCTGCTTTCAAATGAGACCTTACTTATGCTTTTAGTGCAAAGGGTTCATGAACTGTATCTGTTTTAGTTTGGGTATGTCATTTTTTGGGATTTTCCAAAAGCGGGGGTGCTGGCTAACAGGATTGGAGCAGCTCATATAATGGCTTTGCTATTTTAGCAAAGTCCTGTATGTAGGAGCGGTAATAACTCAGGAAGCCAAGAACCCGTCGGAGGTCACCAACTGTTTGGGGCGTTTTGGTTTTTAAAGCCATCACTGCCTCTAGGTCTTTGGGATCAATTCGAACTCCCTCGGCCGACACCAAGCGTCCAACATAGCGAACCTCCTTCTGAAACATCTCGCACTTTTCTGCCCGTAGCTTCACTCCATGATGCTGCAGTGCTTGGAGGACCTAGCGAATCACCTCCACATGGTCACTGAAAGATCTGGAGTAACAAAGTAGGTCATCCAGGTACGGGATGCAGTACTCGTCTCTCAGAGAGCCTAACATCTCCTCCATGCTTCTTTGAAAAGCTGCAGGTGCGTTAGAAAGTCCAAACGGAATCCTTACCCATTCGTAAAGCCCCCAGGGAGTGATGAAGGCAGTGAGATGGCGCGACCCTTCTGCCATAAACCCCTGGTGGTAAGCTTTACCTTGGTCCAGTGTGCTGAACATTGAGTACCCACCTAGTGTATCTATCAAATCCTGTATTCGCGGCAGTGGATGTCTGTCAGGTACGGTTTTTTGATTTAGAAGACGATAATCTATGCAGAGACGAAGAGTGCCGTCCCTCTTCCGCACACATACAACCGGGGCAGAATAGGCCGACTTAGATTTCACTATCCAACCCTTTACAAGAAGATCTTGAATGTAAGCTTTTACTTCTTTAAACAGTGGTTTGGGTATGGATGTGTACGCTCTCTGCACAGGAACATCGTCTTTGAGGTTGATCACCATGTGCAAATTTGGGATACAGCCAAGATCATTTCCATCCCTAGCAAAGGCGTTTGACTCCTCACGAAGCATCTTTCTAGCAACCTCTTGCTGTTTTTCCTCCAGATGGCTGAGGTTTACAGGTGGGTCCCACAGAGGTAGATCTGAGTTGCTGACCTGACTGGTGGTTACCTGACTGACAGTTGCTGCCGGCTGTGATTTGTCCAGGATATCCGCCTCCACGACATTCTCAACACGCTGCAGGATCCCTAGAGCTGTTTTACGTGGTATTGTGATGTCATGATTGGTGTTATTACCAACTGGAATGATGACATGCGGCTTTATTGGGTTCTGGATTTCAAACAAACCTGGCCCTGTATCCCACTGTCCAGATGGTAGGCTGTCTTCATCTGTTTCGAACAACACCAATCGGGTAGAAGCATCCATGTTTGAGGGAACCCGACACCTCACCCACAACACTTGACCAGCTGGGAGCACAATATCCTTGGCACCTGTTCTTAAGCGTCCCTGCTGCATAACTGGCTTTGCTGTCTGAATAAAGTTGACAAGAGCTTCAGCTGTTTCTTTGGGAACAGATATGGCATTGCTAAGAAGGCTAGCAAGTACTGGCACTAGTCTCTCTGGTTGCCCACAAATTAGCACTTCTAAAACATTAAAGCCAATCAATGGTTTATCCATGGGGTAGCTGCTGATGAGGAATGGGACACTCATAGACAGGTTGGGGTCCAAATTCCCTGGTAAGTTCACTGTAATAGCTACCCACCCATCATAGGGAATGAGACTACCATTTGCAGCACTAACCTTCAGTTCCTCCTCCCCTAAGATCTCAGAAACTGAGTGAATACTGAGGTCAGGTAGGTACTTTTCTTTCCAGGCACGACTGACTATACTGACTTGGGAACCCGAGTCGAGCAAAGAAGTGACTGCTAAGCCATTTAGATAGCTCTGAACTAGGGCCTTTTTTCCAATCAGGCTAGCAACAGCTCTAGCTTTAGCTACACGTGGTGACTGGGGAGGGAGCTGAACTACTTGGTTACAGTGACTTAATGTGTTTGCCGTTACTGGGGTTGAAGGTGAGGAGGGGCATGTTTTGTCATTGTTGACCTCACTTTCAGGTTGGGACTTATTTCCAGACCCGGCCACTAGATGTCCCTCTCCAGTGCCCGATTGGAGTTTCCCTGTCTCTTTGATCGCTTTAGACAGCCTGCTGCGTGGTGTCCTTCCTCCCCACATGTGAAACAGTGTTTACAGTCTTGTCTGTCTTGTTCCACGCAGCTTGGACAACCATAGGGTTTTCCACGTCTAAAGTGTGTCCTATTTTGACTGTACTGGCGCCCATTGTGAGTTAGCTGTTGTTGGTTTTGTTTTTGCATGGTCTCAACCAGTCTGGTGAGCTCCTCTACTTTGATTGTGAGCTCTCTCAGAGGATCTGGTTTTGTTTGCTTTGACTTGGACCCTGCACTCTCTGACTTTGTGCTAGGTGTCTTTACCACATCCGACTCAAGCTGTGCACTGTGCGCATTTGTTACAGTCTGTCGGCGGGACGAGCCAAGTCTTTTCATTCTCTCATTTTCTTCACTAGTGATTTTCATCACATGACGCAGAATCATCTCATCAGTGACCCCACTGTTTGTCAACAAAGGTTTGAGCTCTCTGCGTATGTCAGTGTGTTTGTGTCCAAAGCCTTGGTACACAGTATGTAGGAAAACATCTTGCACTGTAGCTGCAGAGTATTTAATGGTAGTGTCAGCCAGTTTTGATGTCAATAGGATACGTTGTTTTAAGCCTATCAAACGATAGAGAAATTGTTGTGGTGTCTCGTTCTCATCCTGTTTCGTACACATCAACTCTTGGAATAATTCTGTGCTGTTTTTTTCTCTTAGGTGAGTTTGGAGAATTCCCTTAAGTTCAGCCACTGCCATGTCGTCTTTGTTTATCAGCGTCTCTTTGAATATTCCTGGTCTTATGATTTTGAGCACACCACGAACAATCTCTGAGTCTGAGAATCCTTCTTTGATTCCATAATCTATTTGCTTACAGACATTATTGTAGCTGATATCTGAGGATTGATCACCGATCTGGCCGCCTTGCACTTTGAACTCCCTCCGTGAAAGGTAACTGAGTTCCCTTAAGGACACCATCCCCTCGCGAGCTGACTGAGAGGCCTGCTCACCCAGTGGGTTTCTGTCTAGTTGCTTTGACAGGACTGAGGATGAGGGCATATGTGTCTGTGACGGCGACGCATGTGCTGGTATACACTGTATGAGTTTCTTGCTAAGCTCCTCATAGCTAGCGAGCGCTTTAAGCAAATCAGCATTCGACGTGTCATGTACATTTAACATTGTAACCTCAACTGAGCCTGAATCTGGTTCGGCAACACCATGAGGCAATGTAGTACTGACTAGAGTAGGTGTGTGTCGACGCTGCGGGTGAGTGTCAGTGGTGATTTCAGGGGGTGTTCGGATAGAAACAGAACCCTCAGCAAAATCAACAAGATCGTCAAACTTATCACCACTCTGCCCAGTATGTAACTCAGAATCACCCTTTACATTTAGAAATGACATAACATTACGACATTTTACTATATCATCAATAGTATCTTTTAACATCAGCAACTGAACCATTCCCTCGTCCTCCTCGTCTCCCTCACGGCTGGCAACACAGTTCGGTGATGGTGCAGTCGACTCTGGATCGCAGGCCTCCACTCGTCCACGATCGCAGTCCCCACAGCTGGACAGGCTAGTTGCTGGTCAGAGTTGTCATCACTCGGCTCCTGATCCAATAGGTGGCGCCCCCAAGAATCTGTAGCGGGTCCCGGCTAGGTCTCCGCTGGCAGATGTATAGATAATCCTCTGATAGGAGTGCTCTGGAAATATTACAAATATCACACAGAAATCAGTGACGCAGGACAACAGTTGCTCATTCTCCATTCACTCGGATTATGAGCACATCTTGCTCTGCGCAACGCTAAATGCCCCAGTGTGACGCTACTTGCAGCTACTGCCACCCTGTGTCCATTTTATGAACTACCTGTCATTATGTGCTTTTCCCATGATCTCTCATTAGTGTTCAATTATATAAATCAGAATGAAATAAAATACTATTTGCTATAAAAGGAAAGGAAACAAAAAGTAATAATCTCAACAAAACTTATTTTGTGAGTGTCACATCAGCATACAGTAGGATTGCATTTTTTGTGGAACGTGCTTTACCGAGCAGAAAAAAAAGGAGAATATCTCTATTAGCTGCAGGGTTCATTAGCTGACATCTAAGTAATTTAATTTAATTCATTAATTATAATATGTATTGTTTTACACAGCAGAGTCATAAATCATTACAAGACACCACTAACCTGGCAGCAATAGAAAGAATACTTAATTATTTTATTTTTTTATTAAACAACATACAATATAACACAATACTTAAATTATTAATTTTCTCTTTATTTATTAAATGCATAATATGTATACATGCAGTTATAATAGTCATTACCATTCAAGTCTTATCATAACTGGTAAAACCTGAAAGCCAAATAAAGAAAACATTGGTGTTTTCTACTTTCTTTACACAATGGACAATATCACTATGGTAATGCCATAAATAAGCCCTACCTGTTGCAACATTCCGTACTCTGTCTTCTCTTATAAAATAACCTTTTTATCATAGTAAAATCTACATATCATTCCCAACAAACGTATTGTTTAGCGTAAAACATGTTGAAGATTAGCAGACAGGTAGTCGATTCATTAAACAAGCAGTTTCCTCACAAAAGCAGTTTATTCAGTGTAGTGAAGCCTCTTCTTCATTGACATCCATTAAAAAAAAACAGCCTTTAGGGCCCATCCACACGAAGACGCGTGCAAAAAATTTTATCGTATTGGCATTTCATCCAGATGGATCCGGCATTTACAGAAGGTGAAACCGCTATTTTTTGAAACCAGGTACCAGAGTGGATAAATCTGAAAACGACGCCCTTGTGTTTTCGTGTACAGCCAATCCGTATACTTTGTGAAACGATGCTGTCATCACCCCACGTGTCGACCCTAGTCAGACGGCAATAACAGCACAAAACAGCAACAACAACAACAATAGCGGACTACATGCTTGTGTTAATGCTGCAGAAGCTACTGAGCCTATTTACTAAAATAAAGCTTTATTTCTAAGTTTTACTAAAGTTTGTATACAGCGCGCTAGGTTATGCGCATTCTCCAATTCTTATTCTCCATTTTTAATGTATCCCGACCCTGTGGCAGAATTACAGTGCCAAATACTGATCTGGCATGTAGGCCCTGTCCCAAATGGCGCACTTCATGTGGACTTTCGGTCTCGTGGACTTAAATTGCGCGTGCTCGCCGAGTCTACGAGTCCGTAGGCCTTCCCATTCAGCATTTTAACGCTCTGAAGTGTGCTCAGCAGCGCCCCCTTTGTACCCTTGAAGCGGTCTTCCGCGCACTTTAACTACCCAGGAATCCTTGCGAAATGCCAATCAGACAACGGGTGGGAGGAGATTTCGCTCAAGAGCAATTGATCATTACGGTTTTTATGACCTAGGTGTACATTTTACCAGTTGTTACCTACAGTTTATACAAACATTATGGTCATCGACCAGTGGTTGATATCTCAAACATAATAATAGCGCGTTGAATAATACGATCGCATTATGAGTCATAAAATAAATAGAACTGAATGTCAGGGCTTTACTGAGTCATATGTAAACCTAGTATTTATATTTAAACCTGTAAATTCTTCTGAAACTCACTTACATGTTTATTATGTGTTAAAACTGTAATCTTAGTTCAGGTTGGCCATTTCTATTTATTAAGGGGGACTTGTCTCCCTTAATTTCTATGGTGGTTACGGCCCTGCATCAGACATTAAACAGCATATAAATCAAAACTGCCGAATGTTACAGAATGAAATGTCAACCCATGAAGTGGTAAATGAAGCTAAAATAAAATGTTTTGTTTGTTTGTTTGTTTGTTTGTTTAAAAGCAGAGTTGTTACTTAATACTTAATGACACTTAAAGTATACTTAAATATATATGCCTACATTTATACACAAAAAAGTGGGCCAATTTAGTCCCAAGTAGTATTAAAATAGTACACTCACAAGTATACTACTAGTACATTGATATTACTTACAACATAATGTATACTTAAAAAAAAACTTTGCTTAAGTATACTTTATAAAATATGAATTATACTTTTATTTTTATAAGGGGTTAGATTCTCAGTGACTTCCCTGTTGAAAAAAACAGCATATGCTGGTTAGGTATGTTTTGAAGCATAGCAGCTGGTTTAAGCTGGTTCAAGCTGGTCCTTAGTTGGGCCTTAGCTGGTTTAAGCGGGACAAGTGCTGGTCCTGATCAACCAGCTCCTGCTCAGGACCAGCTTAAACCAGCTCATGACTAACTAAGGGCCAGCATAAACCAGTTCAAACCCGGTGCCATGCTTCAAAACATACCTAACCAGCATATGCTATTAGCATATAAACTGAGCAGAAAATCCATGAACCAATCAAATATTTTCAAATATGGTGTTAGAAACTGACAGATCTGAAGCTGTATGATCATTCTGTAACCCAGATTTACTTCCTCTATGCAGTTACCCAGCAAGCATCTTCTTCTGACTGGAAAGACCACAGAGCTGTAAACGACACCTTAACCACACAGAGAACGAGCCGAATTCAGACGCACAGTATTTTGATTCATTCATTCTTTTATTATATTAGATGAACATTTAGATATTTATGTTAAAGTAAAATTAGAGATAGATGTAGAACCACTTCTAGAAGTAGAAGAACAACTAAGCCGCTCCTTTTATTACACAACAGATTGTATGGCTTCCAGGGACGTGCCAGTGGCTTCCAAACCCCGCTAAATGTGATTTTGGTTGAGCATTCTCTCTTCATCATTTATTTTATAGTTTGGGCTACTTTCCCTGAAAATGCCTGTGCACATCCCTGATGACTTCTGTTATGAAGGTTAACATTATATTTTGGATATACTGGCTAGTAGTCTTTTCTGTGTATCAGAGCTTCTCTACTGCCCTCTGCAGGTCATTCATTATACTCTCTGCAAGTCATTCATTATACTTCAGAGATATCATACATGTGAGGTGTTTGAAGTGAAGGTTTGAAACAGTGTGAAACATACGATCTTTTTTATTTTGTACCTGTGTTTGACTTATCACATAGATCAGGGGTGTCCAAACCTGCTCCTGGAGGGCCACTGTCCTGCAAAGTCAGCTGAATGGGTGGTGGCATTAAACCAGTAAAACAAATTTGATTAGAAAGAATAACCAGCCCGATCTACTTTCATTAATCACTGTAACTAATACGTGTCAGTACACTGTTATCCGAAATCGAATACTTCCCTACTACGTGAAAAAAAAGTATGCCAAAAGACTTGGAGGTGAAGTGATAAAACTGATGCTGGTAGGTCACATGATAATGACAACATGGCGGATGTAGTTCATCCAGATTAAATTCATACTACACACATTCATACTATATAGAACATACTTTTTTAACCCTATGGGGTCTGAGGATTTTTGGGGCCCTGGAGAAGTTTTGACATGCCCTGACATTTGTGCTTGTATGTACATGTTTGTGTTTTTGAAGGAATAAGGTTTATGTGTGGTTATTGAAAAAACAAAAACTTAAGTCTCTCAAGTCAGAGTTTAAAAAAAAAAAAAAATTGAGCAGAAGCCAGCTTCAAGTCTCACAAGGAGTTTGTAGGCCGCTCTGTGTACATTCACATTTACATAATTATACTCTAACAGAGTCAACAAACTATGTCATTACTTCAGGTTGAATGATTCTGATTGGCTAAGAAAAATAGACAAAATTTCAGATCAGAACAGAAGACACAGTCAGAAGCGTATCTCCATTCGTCAGGATGCTGACGAGAGGACTCTGGATTTCCTATTGGGGTCATGACATGACGTCTGTCTGGTCTCAAGCAGAGTGTCAGTTGTCCATCAGTACAAAGGACCTGCACAGAACACTTAGCACACATACACAGATACACATGATTCACAGCTTCTTCAAGGTTGAAGTTGATCTGAGCTCTGCTCTGAGTATTAATCTTTCCCAAAACATGCTGATAACATGTTCTTTTCTCTCAGTGAGAGGTACAGACAATATTCAAAATTATTTTCTAGTGTTTGAAAAGGAAAATAAATGCTTTAACATACGTTGAGGAAGTCATTCAAATAATTTAATATTTAGAAAGATAAATGTTAATTAATAACTCAAAAGATATGTATTGAAGCGGCAGTGGATCCACCCCTTCAATATTTTCTATTACCTAACCCAATCCCTATCCTTACAGGTGTTGAATCCTGCTCAACTCACCTGGGTGGAAATGTCTAGTGATCCTGAAGACCTTGATAAGATAGACACACCTGCCTGAATAAAACCCTCGAAACCTGTGCAAAACACTAGATTTATAGAAACATAATCCAGTGGACTCCCTACGTTACAGAAAGCTAGACCACCGCCATGAACCCAGCAGTTTACTTCTTGAACCTACGTCAAGGTAATCGCTCTATTGAGAATTATGTTTCGGACTTTTGTGATGTGTGCCATAGAGTGGATTTTAATGACGTGGCGCTGAAAGACATTTTTCGTTTCGGACTCAATGAACCGTTACCTTCACGCTTGCCTGGGGGAAAAATCCATTTTTCACTTGAACAATACATAGATTATGCACTTTTGCTTTCTGGCTCATCATTTACTGTAGGAGTTGCGGATGAGGAGCCTCGCAACCCAACAGTGTCCTCCACACCTGACAGCCACCACCGGCCGTTTCACCCTCAAGGCTGCCGCGCCAGTGTCTCGCCCCGAGATGGCCGTCATGCCAGCGCCAGACCACACCTGAGTCTCGTCATGCCACGCCAGAGTCTCGTCATGCCACGCCAGAGTCTCGTCATGCCACGCCTCCTCATGCCACGCCAGAGCCTCGCCATGCCACGGCCGCCACGCCTGAGCCTCGCCCTGCCACGGCCGCCACGCCAGAGCCTCGCCATGCTCCATGGCCCTGGTCCTCCAGTACACCGGGACCCCACGCTCCAAGGCCCAGGTCCTCCCACTCTCCAAGGCCCAGGTCCTCCCACTCTCCACGGCCCAGGTCCTCCCACGCTCCACGGCTCAGGTCCTCCCATGCTCCATGGCCCAGGCCCACCTCTGCCATGCCCTGTTCCCCTGCACGGGCCTGGCCCACCATCCCTACCCCCCAAGACTGCCTATGCTCCACCCTCCTGGACTATAGTTTTTTGTTTTGTTTTTTTATTTATGTTGGGCATCAGGAGCCGCCCTTAGAGGGTGGGATCTGTCACGTGTTTTGGTTTTGTGTTCACGTTTTTGGGTTCCATGTCTTTTATTTTGTAGTCTCTTTCTTGTTGCTTGTTTTTGTCATGCTTGCCTTGTTCCTCATGTTCTCCCTTAGTCCATGTGTCATGTTCTTATTGGGTGTTTATAGTCATGTGGTTTTCAGTCATGTTCTGTCATTGATTCTCTTGTTCCTTGTGTCACTTCCCCATTGGTTGTTTTGGTCATGTGTCCTCTTAGTTCCTGTATTTAAAGCCATAGTCTTCCCCATGTTCCCTTGTCGTGTATTGTCCATGTAACCCGCTTATGGTGAGTGTCAGTGTCAGTAGCCAAGCCAAGCCAAGCCAAGCCATGTCAAGTCAAGTCTAGTCTAGTCAAGCCATGTCAAGTCACGGCTGTGTTTTTGTTCATGTTCATGTTTGTGTTTTGGATGATCATTAAACTGCACTTGGGTTCTCACTACGCTCACCTCCCGTGGACTCTCTCCGTTACAGAGAGACATATTTACACAATTTAAAAAAAGGGGAAAAAAAGAAAAGAAAATATAACGAGTTGGAAAAAAGTACACAATGATTTGTTTTGTTGTTTAATTGTTATTCAGGGTTATTGTCCTGTTGCACTTCATACTCTTATCATGACAGGACCTCACAAACCTGACAGTCAGATTTGCATTTCTTTTCTTTCTGACATATTCTTCTGTATTGTATTACATAGATAAAATGCTTTTGATGCCTATTGTCATCATACTGTTTATGAAATACACAGAGGCATTCAGTTTGATTTTTCTTGAATAGTTTGTTTTGTGACCTGATGCCATTATCTGATGTGTTTCATTTACTAGTAAGGAGTGGTGCTTGCTGTGGAAAGCCCTTAAAGGCCATTAAAACCCTCACTGGTCCCTCAAAGAGCCCCAGAGCACTGCCTCAAAACACACCAAACATGGGGAGGAAGGGGAAGGGGTTGGATATGATGATGAGGAGACAGGCATTCAGACACTGAGTTTTATCCAAATGTGCACTCAAATTAAAACTCATATTACCACAGATGTGCTGTTTGTTTGTTTGTTTGTTTGTTTTTAAACCAAAATCCACGCTTACTTTCACACTTTGGATAAAAGCATCAGCCAAATGAAATGTAAAACATTTGGTTTTAGTAAAAAGTATAAGATTAGTAAAATGTTTGTAATATACATCGCTGACACAAGCATTATTTCATAATACAATTTATTGGGTCTTGAACATAATGAGATCATGCAAATACAATGAAACAATGAGCCTTGTTTCCTGTTTATACCTGAGAATTTTTAAGTACATTTTAAACATAATTAACAGTTCTTACAAATAAAACATTATTTTCAATATGAATGCTTACTAGTACAGAATTTTTAAGGCAGCAACATATTGACTCATTTGTCAATAAGAATGCAGTGAATAAGGCAAGAATATAAACTAAATACACAAAACAATGTATTTTGCATCAGAAAACTGTAAAAACTAAATGTAACTTTTAAACTTACAAAGTGAAAAGACAAGGGAAGGTTGTTTACAGCACATTTTATACATACTAGTAATTAAAAGCACTTGACTTAAAAGTGATAATCATAAAGGGTACAAAATATAAAAATAGCTATTAAAGCCAGAATATGTAACTTGGTCCTTTAGCAGTTCCAGCATAAAACTACTTGCGGAGGAACATTAGGTTTGGTAATTACATGAGCTGCGAATCGCTCCGCTATTCTGCACAAATGAATCTGATGGTTTGACGTGCATCACTTACAACTAGGACTTTGTCAATTTTGACATTTTGTGTCATCATTTAAATTTTTTAAAATCATAATTTAGAATTTTTATTCTCATAATTTCAACTTTCTTCTTATAATACTGACTTTTTATTCCATACTGACATTTTATGTTAGAATTTCAACTTTCAATCTCGTGTTTTATGATCATTTTATGTGCAAGAATGGGCCATGTGATACATGTGAGCATCTTAGTGCAAATGTCACTAACAACATTAAACCCTCTCACCCCATAAATAAATAAATAACAAAAAACAGATATTTAAGATCACTTGTGAGCAGATAACTTAGTAGTCTGCTGTTGTTTTGACTTTGCAATGTTACAACATAACGTACTCGGTTACTAACGTAACCTCGGTTCCCTGAGATACGGAACGAGTACTGCGTATGGGGAAAAGTCTCCCTTTTTCCCCGTCACTGAAGCCTTTTTCAATAACGCAGTGTAACTGCACTGTCATTGGTTCACTCATGAGAAGTTGTTGAACCAATGACGGCGCGGCATAGCTGCGCGGCCTATGGCGACAAAGCATGCGAATATTCCCGCCGAAAGGGGCTGGGTTTAGTGCTATATAAGCCGGCGTTTCGCCATAGGATTTCAGGCCATATCGACTGAAGCGACGACCCTGAAGCCGCAGCCTCGTGGCACGGCAAGTAACGCAGTACTCGTTCCGTATCTCAGGGAACCGAGGTTACGTTAGTAACCGAGTACGTTCCCTTTCGATACTTCACTCGTACTGCGTATGGGGAACGAATTCAACCGCGCCGTGCCACGGCAGGGAACGACTGGACATGTTTGGGACGCCTAGAGGGATCCATGAAACTAGTAAGAAGGCCGAAGCCGTCGAACCCTTAGTTACACTACAAGAGGAGATCACTCCTGAACCGGTTTGAGGCGGAGCTCGAAGAGGCCGCTGCATCACACCGAAAGGACCCGAGCTTGCAAAGTCGGAACGTCCAACTGGTAAAATCTGACAAAGGTGGACGGCGAGGACCAGCCGGCCGCCTCACAGATGTCTTTGATAGAAACTCCACTGGACCAGGCCCAAGAAGAGGCCATTCCTCTAGTGGAGTGAGCTCTAACTCCTATGGGGCATTCCAAGCCCATGGAGGAGTAACAAAGAGCTATGGCGTCGACAATCCAACGCGAGAGGCGTTGCTTTGAGACCGGAGACCCTTTGGTGCGGCCACCAAAGCAAACAAAGAGCTGATCCGATAGCCGAAAAGGCTGTGATCGCTCTACATAAGTTTTCAATGCCCTAACAGGGCAGAGCAACTCCAGCTCTTGCTCTTCTGACGAGACAGGGAGCGCAGAGAGGGAGATGACCTGTGCTCTGAACGGGGTCGAGAGCACCTTGGGGACGTAGCCATGCCTGGGTTTAGAGTCGTTGGGCCCAAACTCAAGGCAAGCAGGGCTCACAGAGAGGGCCTGCAGATCGCGACACGTTTTACCGATGCTAAAGCCAGTAGCAGAGCGGTCTTACGCGTCAGGGGCCTGAGGTCAGCTGAGCACAGCGGCTCAAAGGGAGGTCCTTTTAGAGCCCTAAGGACCATAGATAGGTCCCAGGATGGGAACAGTGAGGGGGCGAGGAGGATTCAATCGCCTAGCACCCATCAAGAAACGCACCACTAGGCCGTTTCTCCCCACCGACTGGCCAGCGATAGGAAAGTGAAACGCTGCGATGGCTGCTACATAAACTTTGAGTGTTGAAGGGGCTCGCCCTGAATTCAAACGCTCTTGGAGAAAGGACAGTATCGGAGATACGTCACACTCCGCTGGATCTATGTTGCGTGCAGAGCACCGATCAACAAAGATCGACCATTTCTGGGCATAGAGACGTCTCGTAGACGGAGCTCTCGCCTGAGAGATGGTGTTCAACACGTCCCCGGGGAGGTTAACCGGCTCCCGTCGAGGGACCATAAGTGTAGAGCCCAAAGTTCTGGCTGTGGGTGCCAAATTGTCCTGTTCGCCTGAGAGAGGAGGTCCCGTCTCAGAGGAATGGGCCACGGGGCTCTCGTGGAGAGCCTGAACAGCTCTGAGGACCAAACCTGGCTCCTCCAGAGCAGGGCCACCAGGAGGACTCTGTGCTTGTCTTCCCTGATTCGTCTGATAACCTGAGGAATCAGAGCGATCGGGGGAAACGCGTAAAGAAGGGTGCTTGGCCAATGGTGGGCCAGCGCGTCGTCCTTCTTTGAGAAATAAGTTGGGCAATGAGAATTGTCTTCTGAGGCGAAGAGGTCGACCTCTGCCTTCCCGAAGAATTCCCATATCCTGAGAACCGTCTGGGGGTGGAGCGTCCACTCGTCTGAGGGGACATTGCTCCGAGACAGCATGTCTGCTCCCAGATTGGTTTTTCCAGGAATGTGTGTCGCCCTGAGTGACAGAAACCTGGGTAGAGCCCATTCCAGAAGACGCTTCGCCAGCGTGCAAAAGCGGCTGGACGAAAGACCTCCCTGGTGATTTATGTACGACACCACTGTCATGCTGTCCGATTGGACTAGGACGTGGTGTCCCGTCAGGTGAGCCTGAAAGAAGTGAAGGGCACGTATCACTGCCAGCATCTCGAGGCAGTTGATATGAAGATGGCTCTCCTCGTGTGACCACGAGCCGAAGGCCGGTCTGCCCTCGCAAAGAGCGCCCCAACCCGAGGTGGATGCATCTGTCGAGAGCACCGTCCTTCGCGACGCCGCCTGAAGGGGTACACCACGCTTGAACCACTCGGGGTTCAACCAGGGCTTCAGGGCTGATAGACAGGCCTGATTGACCTTGAGACAGAAGCGGCCATGCCGCCAGGCGTGGGGGGGGACCCAAAACTTCAGCCAGTACTGCAGAGGCCGCATCCGAAGAAGGCCGAGCTGTAGAACTGGGGAGGCAGAAGCCATCAGCCCTAATAACCTCTGGAAGAGCTTCAGAGGAAGGTAGGCTTTGTTTGTGACGGAAGCCGCGAGCTGCTGAATGGCCAGGGCGTGCTCTGGCGAGACTACTGCCGTCATGCGGACAGAGTCGAAAACCGCTCCCAGGAACGAAATATGTTGGCTGGGAAGCAGCGAGCTCTTGGACAGGTTGACCCTGAGTCCCAGGCATTCTAGATGGCTGAGGAGCACAGATCTGTGAAATTCTAGCTCTGCTCGCGATTGGGCCAGAATGAGCCAATCGTCGAGATAATTCAGAACACGGATTCCCATCTGTCTGAGTGGGGAAAGAGCCGCATTCATGCACTTGGTAAAAGTGCGAGGAGCCAGGGACAGCCCGAAGGGTAGGACCGTGTATTGGTAAGCCACACCCTCGAAGGCGAATCTCAAGAATCGCCTGTGGTGGGGGGCTATCTGGATGTGAAAGTAAGCGTCCTTCAGATCCAGTGAGCAGAACCAGTCCTCGTGACAAATCTGTGCGAGGATCTGTTTCAGCGTCAGCATCTTGAACTTCCGTCTCATGAGGGAGCGGTTCAGGATCCTGAGGTCTAAGAATGGTCTGAGACCGCCATCTTTCTTGGGGACCAGAAAGTAACGGCTGTAAAAGCCCGACTCGCTCTTTGGAGGAGAGACTATTTCTATAGCCCTTTCCTGAGCAGCGCCAAGACTTCGGTTCGGAGAACGTGAGCGTCGTCCGAATTCACCGAAGTTTGAAGCACCCCGCCGAAGCGTGGGGGTCTTCGGGCGAACTGGAGCGAGTAGCCCTGACTTACGATCCCTAGAACCCACTTCGACAGCCCGGGGATGGCCCGCCAAGCCTCGACCCGGGTGGCAAGAGGTTGAATGACATCGGCTGATGGCCCGCCTGAGTGGAAGAGGAAATTTGCCCTTTATTAGAAAAGGTAAAAATGTGTTCGCCGTGAGAACGGCGGTTTGTGTGGACGCAACATTTGTGGGCCCGTCTGCAACACTGAGCATCATTCCCACGCCTGGATGTGAACGAGGCAGAGGGGAAACTGCACAAAGGAGCTTTGGGGGTGGTCCGGCCGCAGCGAGACATTCCCCCGTCCTCTTCCTTCCTCTTAGATCAGGATGACTTAGGCGTTACAGGGTCCAGCGCAATCTTGGGCCAGGGTCCCTGGCGTCTCGGGAAGGAGCATTTGGCAGAGCGAGAGTGCTGGCGGTGCTCCTTTGGCAGTGCTGCCTGGGAGGCAGAGGGGGCAGGCTTGCTCTGCTGAGCCGGCGCAGGCCTGGGTCGGCTTGAAGCAGATGCGGAGCTGGAGCGTTTTGGCAGGAAGTGTCTCATGGCCTGAGACGACTTCTGCGCTGCGGTGAATCACTCGGTGAAACCCTCTACCGCTGGCCCAAAGAGACCGGAAGGTGAGACAGGGGCGTCTAAAAAGGCCATCTTATCTGCGTCCTTGATCTCGGTCAAGTTGAGCCATAAGTGGCGCTCTAAAACCACCAGGCTGGCCATGGATCTACCAATGGCCTGGGTGCATCAAAGCCGGACTCGTCCATTGAGCGGAGAAGCTTGGCTTGAAACACTTGGAAAATGGCCATGGTGTGGAGCGCCGAGGCAGCTTGGCCTGCGGAGGCGTAGGCTCGCGAAGCCAGGGTGGAGGTAGTCCTGCAGGGCTTTGAAGGAAGGGCCCTCTTTGTTTTCCAGCCCACAGCCCGCGGGAGGACAGAGGTGAGCTGCCACTGCTTCATCCAGGGGTGGCAGGTGCTCGTAACCCTTTTCTTCAGCGCCGTCCACAGTCGTGAGGGCTGAACGGTGCGTGGTGTGCAGGCGGGCAGAGTAGGGGGTGCGCCATGACTTAGTAAGCTCCTCGTGTACCTCGGCGAAGAACGGGGCAGCACGTTGGCGAGGGGCCTGGCATCTTCCCGGCAGGAACCACTCATCCAGGCAGCTCCGTGACGGCTCTTCCGGCGGAGCCCAATCCAGTTCTAGTTCCTCCACAGCTTTCGAGAGAACGCGGAAAAGTTCGGCGTCCATGCCCGAGCCGTGTTCAATGGGCTCCAGCGGAGGCGGGGGGGCGGGGTCGTCCGACTCGCCAGCCCAGCCTTCTGCTTCGGAAGCCGCGAGAGACATGGAGTCGTCGAGCGGCTCTTCATCCGATCCACCGAATGAGACGAGGTCACTTGCATCTGCTGAGGGACGCTGCTCAGGGTGGGAGAATCTGACGGGCGACTGCTCTCTGGTGGGAGAGGGCGAGGCACGCGGGGGCTGGGCCGACATGAACTCGCTCAACTCCGGGCGCTGGGTCGCTCTACCCCGCTGTCTCTTCCTTGCTGGCTCGCGGCGGGAAGGGGACGGGAGGGCGCGAGCGGCGGGACTGCCTCCAGTAAAGAAAGCAACCTGCGAGCGCAGAGAGGCCAGACTCATGCACTCACAGTGCGGGCATGAAGCCTCGGTGAGCGCGGCTTCTGCATGGGGCTTACCCAGGCATCCAACGCACTCATCGTGTCCATCGTTGTCCTGCAGAGGGGCTCTGCAGGTGTCACAGAAGTGACGCGGCATTTGAAACAACGCCGGCGCCATGAAAACGGCAATTGGGGGGCTCTTTTAGAGCGGCGAGGGCCGCGGAAGCTCTTTTAGAGCGGACAAATCCGCTAGGAAAAATGCTCTTAGAGCGGTATTGAACCGCGAGGAAACGCTCTCAAAGGGGGCGCCGGATGGCGGCAGGAGACGGCTGAGACGGCGGCCGGAAACAGGAAGCAGGCGGCGGGCGTCTAGAAGACGGCGCTCGGGGCAGCAGTCCACGAGGGCGCCGGCGCTGTCGTTGTCCGGCGGCTCAGCTGGGTCCGCTGCGGGGCCTCTTCAACGGCGGCGAGAGCTGCTTCTTCCAGGCGGCGAGCTTCTTCGGCTTCAGCACGGAGATCAGCGAAGAGATGTGTAGTCGTCGCTGAAGAAGAAAGGACTGAAATCCTATGGCGAAACGCCGGCTTATATAGCACTAAACCCCGCCCCTTTTGGCGGGAATATTCGCGCGCTTTGTCGCCATAGGCCGCGCAGCTATGCCACGCCGTCATTGGTTCAACAACTTCTCATGAGTGAACCAATGACGGTGCAGTTACACTGCGTTATTGAAAAAGGCTTCAGTGACGGGGAAAAAGGGAGACTTTTCCCCATACGCAGTACGAGTGAAGTATCGAAAGGGAAACATTGTTTTGAGAACCTTGTCTTGACGATAAACTTAGCTCACAATGCTTTTGAGAAATGTAGCCCTTTTCAGTGCACAGCAAATATGATGCTATTTGCAAACAAAGCATTTCCGAAAAAAACAAACCAAAGTTAATTTGCATTTTATTATGGATAATGTTGCTTTCCGTTTTTGTAGCTTTAAAAAAACTTCCACTGTATGTAGGCATAGTGGGAGCCTGACCTTCTTTCCAATATTTACAGATATGACACAAACACGCGCAGACTAATGATTTCCCATGAAATCCATCCTAACGGCTGTAAAATATGTTATAGGCTTAATGTGATCAGCAGGAAATACTGTAACAGTTTCCATTACGTTCCCTGTTCTTCAACCAAATCATTTGCACACTCATCTCATTATTTCTTACTTTTTATATCCAAAGTTGTGGCAGCAAAAGTGAAGCACTGACCTCCTCCTCTGACTCAGTGTTTAGCACAAAATTTCATGCAATTGCTGCCGGTACACCAAGCTATACAGTTGTGCTATGTACCAACTTTATCTTTATTATTATCAGCTCTAACTAATTCATAATGTTTTCAACCTCATGAGCATCTGAACTCGTGCTGTGTCCGCCTGCACTAAGATTGCTTGAGGACTTTTTTCTCAAGTAAACTAAAATGAAAACTATAAGTATAACTGTACCAAATACAATGCCAATTAAAAGCCAAGGCGATGATATCCACACACTGCTTGGTTTTGTTGTTCCTTGGTTTTCTTGTTCAGTGGATATGGTTCCTTTTTCTGCTGTTGATTCTGCAACAAAAAAGTATAACAGATAATTTTACCTCACCGTGACAGACAACAGACCCGTCTATACTTCATAAACAGCAGCATTCAGACTGAAACATCACTAGTGAACTAGGGATCAATTTCTTGAAGCATTTAGATTTTAAAGCAAACAACTGTATTAAAATTAAAAACTTCATGCACTAATCTACTACTTTCACACACCCTTAATGATCAGCTGTACAGCAGGATGTTCAGATGAGTGTGAGATGAGGCAGCTGTAGTCTCCTTTATCACCATAAATGAGATTGTGGAGTTTGATGGAGAAGTTTCCTCTCTCATACTCCTCTGGAAATGATTCAGTTCTGTTTTTATACTCTGAATCCTGATTCTCTTGTGTTCATTAATTAACCAATTTGTGTTTAATGTTTTAACAACACTTAAGAGACTTTCCTTTTAATTCTAGTTTAAATAAAGCATTTGACAACCAAAACACAGCAGGCCAACCACAAACATCAAACTAGACCATGCTTTCTTTGCCAAGGTGTACAACATGTTTGTCCAAATAGCGTTTGATTCTGCATTCAACAAACATACCTGATTATCATGGCTGCCAAATATAACCAATATATATTTTATTTGAGTATACTGCATAAAAAGTTTTTAAAAATTAGGATGAAATACTACTTTTTCAACAGAATGTATGACTCTTCCGTTTCTGTGTGCCACGCGCTCTACGGGATGACATCAGACGTAAGTGACGTCATCAGTAATCACGTGAACTGATCAGACATGCGCAGATATTCGTTAATCTTTCTCAAATTTACTTCAGCATATTTAAGATTCCTGATCTCTTGCTGGATTTTCACAGTTATTAATATAAAACATGTTTCTGATCTAAAATCATCTGTCCGTCACATCTGCACTTTAATGAATCAATAAATGACATGACAAAAGCTTATTTGACGCCAACCTTATATTTCATTAAGTGATGTTATGTTAATATAGCTACTTTAACTTTCAAAATTTGCTTTTACCTTAAAATGTACCAATAACCACCATAATAATAGAGGTGGCACAAGAGAAGTGGCCTTTTCATAAAACATGGTTAGTAGCGTACGGTGCAGGGTCAAACACAAAAACAAAACACCAGGGCTAAATAATGCAATAAACATGAACTAAATTACATAAAAAAGAGCGGACAAATCCGCTAGGAAAAATGCTCTTAGAGCGGTATTGAACCGCGAGGAAACGCTCTCAAAGGGGGCGCCGGATGGCGGCAGGAGACGGCTGAGACGGCGGCCGGAAACAGGAAGCAGGCGGCGGGCGTCTAGAAGACAGCGCTCGGGGCAGCAGTCCACGAGGGCGCCGGCGCTGTCGTTGTCCGGCGGCTCAGCTGGGTCCGCTGCGGGGCCTCTTCAATGGCGGCGAGAGCTGCTTCTTCCAGGCGGCGAGCTTCTTCGGCTTCAGCACGGAGATCAGCGAAGAGATGTGTAGTCGTCGCTGAAGAAGAAAGGACTGAAATCCTATGGCGAAACGCCGGCTTATATAGCACTAAACCCCGCCCCTTTTGGCGGGAATATTCGCGCGCTTTGTCGCCATAGGCTGCGCAGCTATGCCACGCTGTCATTGGTTCAACAACATAAAAAGTTTTTAAAAATTAGGATGAAATACTACTTTTTCAACAGAATGTATGACTCTTCCGTTTCTGTGTGCCATGCGCTCTACGGGATGACATCAGACGTAAGTGACGTCATCAGTAATCACGTGAACTGATCAGACATGCGCAGATATTCGTTAATCTTTCTCAAATTTACTTCAGCATATTTAAGATTCCTGATCTCTTGCTGGATTTTCACAGTTTTTAATATAAAACATGTTTCTGATCTAAAATCATCTGTCCGTCACATCTGCACTTTAATGAATCAATAAATGACATGACAAAAGCTTATTTGACGCCAACCTTATATTTCATTAAGTGATGTTATGTTAATATAGCTACTTTAACTTTCAAAATTTGCTTTTACCTTAAAATGTACCAATAACCACCATAATAATAGAGGTGGCACAAGAGAAGTGGCCTTTTCATAAAACATGGTTAGTAGCGTATGGTGCAGGGTCAAACACAAAGACAAAACACCAGAACTAAATAATGCAATAAACATGAACTAAATTACATAAAATGTCACACAAAACACTCATTAGCAATCAAAATGCGTGTTCATTTAAATGCAATGTGTGGACTTTTTACACCATTTCTCCTATTTCCGTTTAGCAAAACTTATTTTTTATTAACGTCTACACCCACCCCCATCCCTAAACCTACCCTTAGTGATTTATAGTGCATACACACTTTGAGCACGTGTTACCTGGGATCGAACCCACGATCACATGATCACATGATTGCATATTGTTATTGCAATGCTCTACCAATTGAGCTACGCGAAACCCAGAACATGACGCAGATAAAAGGGAATAATGCATTAAAATGAAAGTGTCCTGTTGTCAATAGGGGCGCCACTCTAGTAAACGCTCCTATGGGTCATATTTCAGGGAAGTGACAAACGACCTATATGGTCATATTGGTTGGAGAACATGTTGCTCCTTGCCTCTTTTGCCAGACCTAACGTGACACTAATCTATGACTGTTTTAATAATTTTGTTAAACAGATGAAAAATTTGACATTTTGAAAATTATCAGCAGTTGTTATTTTCTTGTTCATTAGGTTATGTTTGTGAGTTTCACCTCACCTCCTGCAGTTGCAAAATGGTGGCTCTACTGTGTGACAGAGTGAACCATGCTTACCCACCAAACCTTCGTCACTTAGCAGAAACTATTAACTCTTTTCTTGTTTCAGTGTTTCTAGACAACTCAGTCTCATGAGGATTCGTAATAATTTGTACGAGATCATACAAATTCAAACCTAAACCTGACCATGGTTGTAATATGGAAAAACTGTATAATTATAGAATATTTAGTAAAATCTTAGTCATACTTTATAATATCACACAATTTTAGCATCTTCTACAAATTATTAGTCATGAGAGTTGTCATGAGAGTGCTTTGGATATATGTTACAAATAGGTTTGCTGATGTTACTGCAATTATCTGGAAATTTACTGTCATGTTTAACTTGGTTAGTAAAGTAATGGTGGTGGGGTGTTAAGTGTTGAAAAAAGTATTTACAATGTGGTCAGAGCAAACTTGACTTCCTCTGCTGTCTGGTTCAGAGCTGCAGTAGACGTTATCATAAATGTGTGGAAGGAACCAGGTTTCATTAGATTCAATGGTTTTATTCATCCAGGAACATGAAGATCATTCAGCTTCAGCTCTGTGAGTTTATAACATGAATATATTTTCATGCACTTAACCATAAATTGCTTCATGTTAAAGGTTCACAATAGTTTTGAGCAGGTAATTAAAACATTTTAAATTAATTGTGATTAATTGTGCATGTTTACTTATTTTTATCTTATAGATGTATTAATCTGTTGTCGAGCTGCAGTAGCAGATCAACTAATTGATTTGGGATCAAATGTGACCATAAACTGTGATCTTGATGATAATGAGGTTTATTGGATTTTACTGAAAACACCAGATCCTCCAACAGTGATTCTACGATCAACCTCAACTCCAAAAGCACCTTTTTACTCAAACAAAACATTCAGAAACAAATATTCACTGCAATTTAAACATCTGGTTATAAATAATGTCACTGTTGATGAATTAGGAGTTTATTACTGTATGAACACAGACGCACCTCTAAAACTCAGCAACAGCACCAGACTGCACATCGCCGGTGAGTTCATTTGCTAATCCATATTGATGATAAATATTTTCTCTTATTTATTTATACATTTGTAATTCACTACTTCAGTTTTTGGAGCACCTTTAAAAACATTACTAAAGCACTCAATTGCAGCTCCACAAAAAGTTGGATATGTTAGATATTTACCTCAGTTCTACAAAATTGCTTTCATTGCGCTCCAGACTGTCAGCAGTTGTTACTGTAACAGATTATGAACACTTTCTTTTCAGAACCAATTCAACTAACTGAGTCAACTAAGTGTCACAATCAAACAGTCGTGGAGTGTATTGATCAGAATCAAACACAATGCCAGATTATCATCATAATATCTGGTCTGATGAACGGGCTTCTGGTCATCGTGGTTATCGTTGGTGAGTTATCAAAATCCATAGGCAGCTGAAGTTAAATAGTGCAAGTTCTTTATTTAGTCTTTTACCTTATTTTTGGCATTTATATACATTGAATCTGAATTCACTGTTTTACCATTTTTAGGACTAGTAAAGGATTTTGTTGGAAACAGAAGGTCCACAGAACACTCACAACATCTCAACACTGATCTACAGCAGTCACAAGTTATAGAAGAGCATCAGGACCAGTTTCAGGTATGAATTTATTAATGAAGCTCTTGATAATATTGTAAGATTCTTGCTTATCTTTCATTTGTTTGATAAAATAATAACTTTGATACGGGTTATATTGTTTTCTTCACTGCTCTTTCAGCATGCTGAGGTGGATTTTTCCAAGCTACATAGAAACTTTCTGTTCAGCCAAGTCACCTATGCTGTACTAAAGCCCGTAAAATCATGAATGTATGCGTATGATGGGCTACTTATTTTGATCACTGTTTCTTGAATTTCTAATCACAAACTGTTTGGCAGCTCTCAGCAAAGCATGCTGGGGATCTGCTGGAAAGTTTAAAAAAAAAACAATAAGTTAAAATGGACTAAACTTAATTTGATTTGATTTATCACTGCATCAGTTATTTTGTACAAAAAAAGCAAACGGCATCAGTTAACTGACAAAAGGTTTAACTGCTAGGGGGTTTAAACAGCTGGTGGGTTTATTGAGCTGTCACAGCACATGTGAACTTATATTGACTAAACTGAATTATTTGTAGTGTCTTATTGTGTTTAAAGTGCCAAAACACACAAGGTACAGATAAACAGTTGGTTTGGTCTAAAGTGAATGTAATCATCTGGAAGAAATCATGTATGTTCAGTATATTCATTATTGGATCCATGCATTACTGTAATTCTTAAAGTGACAGCAGCTTAAAATAAGAATCAGTAGAATCAATATACATTTATACAGTGAAGAATATGCTTTTTTTCCATTTGATTATTCCATTCCATTTATTTTTTTATTTTTTTAAACAATTTTATCAAATTATCACCCGTTTAAACAACAATTACAATTTTCCATTATTTCCATTTCTTACTTGAATGCTGTTTTTAGGTATACCTACTGTACCTGGAAAAATTAAAGCAATTTAATTTGCATTTGCATCTTTCTTTTATTTATATATCTTTATATTTATTTATATATATTTAGTTTTTTTCTATGTGGATGTTGGCATTGTTTTCTGCAATAAAACATTATTCAAAGAAAACATTTTAAAATAAATGTTATTTACAAAAGGTATGTGTGATATTGTGCAAGAATATGGATGTACTGTAGTATTGAAGAAAAAAAAGTATATTTTTGTGCAAAAAAATAAACAACCTAGAGATAAGCTCATTCAACAGCATTTGTAGCAATGTAATTTTACAAAAGAATAATAATTAATAATAATAATTCTTTAAAAACAAATATCTTGGTTAGTGAGGTACATACAATGTATGTACAGTGAATGGGATTAAATTTTGAAGGCTATAGGGTCAGCCATCAAACACTGAACTGGACTAGATCCAAAAAGCAACAGTATGAACACAAACAGGTCTGAGACCACATTCCTACTTTAGTGGACCAAAAAAAAGGATCTGGGTCCTCTATCAATATAACAAAGAGTGAAAAATTTAAGGGGGTCTGAATACTTTCCGTACCCACTGTGTGTGTGTGTGTGTATATATATATATATATATATATATATATATATATATAAATTCTTGTTGTGTCAGAGGCAACCACACCCTCTGCATCAGACCTCTACACTCTACCCACTCGTTCCCAATCACCAGAGACACTTACCTTTGCAGAATAATAAATAAACTAAAAACAAAGAAAAGAAAAAGAGCAAAGAAAAGAGCAAAGTAGAAAGTTATTCTGAAATGGCTTGGCATGAGTTACACCTCAAATTTGTATCACTTATATTTATTGATGTCATATTTATATATATTTTGTTTAAGTATATATGCAGACAATGCAACTTGTGAATTTGTTTTCATCTGAATTCAACTGAAGTGCAAAACCAAAAATATGTTCCATTGTGGCAATATGTGGCAACCAATGTGGACAGGGTCTTTCACCTTTGTCTAGAGTGGAGGTTAAACCTTGCAGTGTTTTTCCAATACCATTATACATTAATGTATCTCTGTTCTCACAGTTGTCTAAACCTCAAATGGAAACATCACTATTATAGTATGAATGACTTATTTGTTTACTAGATCTACACAGTGAACATTTAGTCCTTGCCAAGTGTGTTAATGCATGTAAAAACACCTTCACACTTGATACTGACATTTATATTGCTATGAACATCCAACAGTTAATAGACTGCATCTGTGAAAGCAGCTTCACATTGATCTATGGTCATTCAACCTCAGAGGCTTTAACCAATGAAAAAAAAAAAAAAAGTTGTACTAGGAGTGCAAAAACTAGGCCTCATGGGAAATGGCAAAGAAATACAAGAATAATGCACACTCGTCTATGAATATGAAATCTAGTGCTGTAAACACAAACAAGCAGTGTGATGCAGTGAAATGTCCCAGTGCTGTTGGACTAATGCTGCCTTCACATGCTATCTGAGTTGTTGTAAATACGAGTTTCCTAAAAAATTGGACATGAATGCCCTCTCAAGTTGTATTTACCACTTGGAAGCTCGGGGATAATTATGATACCCAAGTTTCCAAGTTGGATGTGCCATAAACATGGCAGAGGGGAGAACGATTGCTGCTGTGATTGCTATTCTTTATTCGTTTTTTTTTTTTCCACAACAGCTACATCACCTTATCATTAAATCAGTGCATATGTATATATGAATAATCATTTGAAGCATACTGTATGTTTTATACACAGCGAAAATAGTATTTGACCGAAATTCCAGAATTGCCAGCAAGCTATCTAGATAGCACAATGAATATTTATGATTGTCAATGAATGGGATGTTAATTTAATTTTGGCTTTAATAAGATTTTTCCAATAAATATGCAAGAATAAACCCTGGTGTCCTGTATGATTCCTGTTCTTTCCTACAACAAAGCACTTGAACGTGACAATCACGACTCATAATCATGACTTCGGAAGGGGGAAGTAGGAAATTTCCAATTGCATGTGAAGGCAGCATAAATCTTGGAACGCAGCTGGAATCTGATCTGAGAATCTGAATAGCTGTATAATATTTATTATGTAGGCCTATTAGTAGGCCTAAGTACTAACATTTTCTTTAATTTAGCACATTTCAATTTCTGGTAGCCTACATTTTGATCAGTAATTTTAATCATTTTAATGGATCATCAAAACAATTCAGCCACAGAATAATCCTTTTAGTTGTTTTCTGTTCCTGTTGTTAAATACCTAGACCTGATTTTTATTTATTGTAGTGTTTGTATTAGCAGTGTTGTGATATACCAGTATAAATTAATATTTAAAATGAACAGTATATGATAATATGATGCATAAATAATCTAGCGTCAATATCTGGTTTACATCCCAATGTACAGTAGGTGTAAGTATTGCACTTTAATGCTGGTTGCCACCTGTTAAAAAACACAAGACAGCGCAGCTGCTACTGCCGCATAAAAGCATGTTGTCGGATATGACAAGACACTCTATTCCCACTCCAAGAATTAGCTCGCCAGTGTGGAAGTTTTCTGGATTCTGCAAAAAATTAATCAGCTTAGTTTGCAGGACTTGCCGATCAACACTGAGTGCAAATAGGAGCAAAACCACCGACCTCTAGTCTCTTCTACCTCCACCTCTGTTATCTTGTAGTTTTGCCCACTATACAGAGAGTAAGTTGCCATTATTTTGCTAATCCTGAAATGGTAAATGTTACATTAACCTGTTATCTGCTGATGTTGAAAAGGGTGCTCATTTAGATAAAAACTTATGAATTATCATATGTTTACTTAAAATACAGCTCTCTAAAGATTTTTTTTTCTATTTTTACCAAAAAAAGGGTGATGTGAGCATTATGGAATGCTAAACTCTCTCACTTAATTTATGTTTAATTCATACTCAACGCTGGAAGGAACCCTTGTGCAGAAAATCCACAAGTGAGACAAAGTAATAAATGAGTAATAAAACTTATGACATTCCATGAAATCCCTAATATTAAGCAAAGACATCCAACTATCACTGTAGCTGAATAAAATGCAGATAGAGACATTTTGACCGAATAAACATGAAGAGAATTCACACCATTGCGACAGTATATGGTTTATCTGTGTTCTTCGTGCCATCTTGAGTATTTTCATAAGGATAACTATAGTGGCTGAGAGAGCTCAACGCACTGCAACTGAAGAAAACACATGCAAAGAGAAAAAACAAATAAAGAAAACATCTTCATCAGTTTCACAACACATGTGCTGCAAAAGTTCACAACACAAGCAAATACAGAAATGCGCCGCAAAAGTTCACAACTCAAGCAAATACAGAAACGCCTGCAAAAGTTCACAACACAACCAAATACAAAAACGCCTGCAAAAGTTCAAAACTCAAGCAAATACAGAAACGCCTGCAAAAGTTCACAACACAACCAAATACAAAAACGCCTGCAAAAGTTCAAAACTCAAGCAAATACAGAAACGCCTGCAAAAGTTCACAACAGAACCAAATACAAAAACGCCTGCAAAAGTTCACAACACAACCAAATACAAAAACGCCTGCAAAAGTTCACAACACAAGCAAATACAGAAATGCGCCACAAAAGTTCACAACTCAAGCAAATACAGAAACGCCTGCAAAAGTTCACAACACAACCAAATACAAAAATGCCTGCAAAAGTTCACAACTCAAGCAAATACAGAAACGCCTGCAAAAGTTCACAACACAACCAAATACAAAAACGCCTGCAAAAGTTCACAACACAACCAAATACAAAAACGCCTGCAAAAGTTCACAACTCAAGCAAATACAGAAACGCCTGCAAAAGTTCACAACACAACCAAATACAAAAACGCCTGCAAAAGTTCACAACACAACCAAATACAAAAACGCCTGCAAAAGTTCACAACACAAGCAAATACAGAAATGCGCCACAAAAGTTCACAACTCAAGCAAATACAGAAACGCCTGCAAAAGTTCACAACACAACCAAATACAAAAATGCCTGCAAAAGTTCACAACTCAAGCAAATACAGAAACGCCTGCAAAAGTTCACAACACAACCAAATACAAAAACGCCTGCAAAAGTTCACAACACAACCAAATACAAAAACGCCTGCAAAAGTTCACAACACAACCAAATACAAAAACGCCTGCAAAAGTTCACAACTCAAGCAAATACAGAAACGCCTGCAAAAGTTCACAACACAACCAAATACAAAAACGCCTGCAAAAGTTCACAACACAACCAAATACAAAAACGCCTGCAAAAGTTTACAACACAAGCAAATACAGAAACGCCTGCAAAAGTTCACAACACAAGCAAATACAGAAACGCCTGCAAAAGTTCACAACTCAAGCAAATACAGAAACGCGCTGCAAATAGGTACGGTGGCCCAGTAGTGCACAACACAATGAAATTGAGCCACAACACAACGGAATAAAGCCACAACACAACGCTCGCGACCACTAGGGGACTCTCAGAGCTCGGTAAAGTTAGTTTTCCTTGCCACTGCTCTATAGAGTCGGCAGTGATATCAACACCACGATTAGTTTCAACAGTATGTAACCACCATATATTGACATGAAATATTAATTCAAAATCACCTACATGCACAATAGCTTCATATTTATACCTGTGAAAGATTTGACGCGCTACCACAGCGAATGATGAAGGGAACGTCTGCCAATTCCACCAAGTGGTTACAACGTATAATTTGTATTCGTTAAAATTACTTTTAACATTTAAAAACAGACATGTTCAAATTCCAAAGCTTGTCAGTCTTACCAACATGAACTAACAAGCTTTGGAATTTGAACATGTCTGTTTTTAAATGTATAAGAGTCATTGTAATGAATACAAATTATATGTTTTAATCACTTGGTGGAATTGGCAGACGTTGCCTTCATCATTCGCCGTGTTAGGCGTCAAATCATTCACAGGCATAAATATGAAGCTATTGTGCACATAGTTGATTTTTAATTAATATTTAATGTCGATATACAATGTTTACATACTTAAAACTAATTATGGTATTGATATCTTTGTAAGACTGTCGACTTTATAGAACAGTGGCAAGGAATACTAACATTACCGAGCTCTGAGAGCCCCCAAGTGGTCGGGAGCATTTCAGTTGTGTTGTGGCTTTATTTCGTTGTGTTGTGGTTTGATTTCGTTGTGTTGTGGCTTGTTTCCGTTGTGTTGTGGCTTGATTCTGTTGTGTTGTGGCTTTATTTCATTGTGTTGTGGCTTGATTCCGTTGTGTTGTGGCTTTATTTCGTTGTGTTGTGGCTTAATTTTGTTGTGTTGTGGTTTGATTCCGTTGTGTTGTGGCTTTATTTCGTTGTGTTGTGGCTTTATTTCGTTGTGTTGTGGCTTAATTTTGTTGTGTTGTGGTTTGATTCCGTTGTGTTGTGGCTTTATTTCGTTGTGTTGTGGCTTAATTTTGTTGTGTTGTGGTTTGATTCCGTTGTGTTGTGGCTTTATTTCGTTGTGTTGTGGCTTGATTTCGTTGTGTTGTGGTTTGATTTTGTTGTGTTGTGGTTTGATTTTTTTGTGTTGTGGCTTGTTTCCATTGTGTTGTGGCTTTATTTCATTGTGTTGTGGTTTGATTTTGTTGCGTTGTGGCTTGTTTCCATTGTGTTGTGGCTTTATTTCGTTGTGTTGTGGTTTGATTTCGTTGTGTTGTGGCTTGTTTCCATTGTGTTGTGGCTTTATTTCGTTGTGTTGTGGTTTGATTTCATTGTGTTGTGGCTTGTTTCCATTGTGTTGTGGCTTTATTTCGTTGTGTTGTGGCTTTATTCTGTTGTGTTGTGGCTTGATTTCGTTGTGTTGTGAACTTATGTTTGCTTTTTTGATTTCGTTGTGTTGTGCACTACTGGGCCACCATAAATAGGCATACTCACAACACAAGGAACGTTTAATAAACCAATAGAAACAAGGAAAATAATGACAAATGTATCAAAGATACAACTCTTGAAAGCTTTTAAGTAAACAATGTATGCACAATTGGGGCTAATTCAACTTCTTTTGAAAGTTTGGAATAAACATTCCCTTAAAGAAAACATTTCAACATTTCAGAAAACATTAAAAAAATGAAATCTCTTTAACTGATAAAAGACAATTTATTAGGTGCACTGAAAGGAATATTATCAATATACATCATCTGTGCACGAGTGCACAGTGCATCTGTGTACATCAAACGTTTACGTGATCATCGCGTAAATGATTGGTCCTCTGGCTTGTCAATCACTGCCATTACGTTCCTTGTGAGAGATGTGCGTGCTCCAGTAACTTTCCACAGGCGCCGCATGCAATGTTTTTGTCAGGAGTAACAACTGCAGATTATGAGTTACCTGCGGTGAGTCCGACATAATGAATCCACTAACACGACACAGCTAATGCCGGTGGTAAACAAACACTCGTGTTCCAATACTCGTGCACGAGTTTTGGGAGGCATTCCCTCGAAATGAGCTGTGAAGGAGGGGGTTCTTACGCATGCGCTCATTTCAAAAACTCACTAACAGTCTTTGGTTTCTCAGTCGTCGAAAACATCCTCTATAACACCTTTAAATCCAACGCAGTCCAATTGTAGAACAGTTCAAATGTGTAACAAGCGTTTCAGTTCACTCTCTCCTGTTTATTCAAATTTCCATTCTGCTTTTACCCCTTAATCCACAGGTTTCTGAATAAACAAGGAAACATCTTACTTGTATCGAATCATTGTCGTCCAATGACAGTGTAAAATTATGTGTCTTCCGAAAAGGTGGTTTCCCCGGTAAACAATCCTGATGACTTTTCGTGGCGAACTCCGAATCCCCGGGAAAGTCGCGAAACACGCAAGTCATACAAGATGACTCATGTGCACAGAAAGATGCATGCCAGTATCAAGTTCTTTTCAAGGAAACATCTCTTTCTGACTGGAAACACCACAGAGCTGTAAATGACCCCTTAACCAAATAGAGAATGAGCTGAACTCACACTCACAGAAAGCTACTGAAGACATATTTAAAACAGTTCGTTTGATTACAGTGGTTTAACCTTAATGTTATGAAGTGACGAGAATACATTTTGTGCACCAAAAAAACAAAATAACGACTTTATTCAACAATATATAGTGAGGGTCGATTTCAAAACACTGCTTCATGAAGCTTCGAAGCTTTACGAATCTTTTGTTTCGAATCAGTGGTTCGGAGCGTGTATCAAACTGCCAAAGTCACGCCCCCCAGTGGTGAACCATTGAAATTTCTAAACACTTATGACATAACAAAGCCTCGTTTACTGAAATCGTGACTTTCACGCTCCAAACCACTCCGGATTTTATCAAAAATATCTTAATTTGTGTTCTGAAGATGAACGGAGGTCTTACTGGTGTGGAACGACATGAGGATGAGTAATTAATGAGGGAATTACTTTCATCACACGGCGGATGACTGACTCTCCTCTGCTGGCGACTCACTTTCCATATGTAACTGAGATGTTCCCTTTCTGTCAGTCACTCTCGACATCACTTCGGAGAAGAGAGACGAATTGGGAATCCCTACTGAAGCGTCATTGATGCTGCCCCTTCCAGTGCCCAGCATAAGCCTCCTGATCCCTCTGTGCCTTTGGGAGATGGGACAGGGCTTACACAGAGAAGGCGATCACTGCCACTCAGTGAACTTTGACAACACTGAGAAAGTATAGGAAAAGGCTTTCTCATAGGGAAAGGTGTCAAAGACCATAGGAAAAGGGATGCTGCAGAGGCCACATCCTCCACTGGAGGTTCTAACATGTGGCAGAGAATGCAGAGCGGACTCTGCCAAGGGAAAGACACGGGTTTCCGATTAGGAGCTATACCATGTACAAATACACATATGAGACCCCCTCAGGGTCACTACATATAACACCAGCTTTTAAGAATACATCGAGTGAAGATCTGGTGTCGGATGCTCCGCCACATCTGGCTGCTGAGGGTGATGGAGGAACTTACAGGGTTTGCCCTCTGGAGCAAAATAAGCACACATTAAGGTGCAGCAAGCCAACCAAAGCGGGTCATTTTTTAGGATTCTTTAGCTAACCTAAGTCTCTGAGATCCTGACACCTTGCACTTCTGGAGACTCCAGGTAGGTTGCAGTCCTGGAAAATGGTGACGCTTAAGACCAAAGGGTTCCTGATGGTTTCACACTTAATTCTTCACCTTAATTCTTAATTATTTTGCAGTTAACATATGTCTTTTCTTTTCCACCTGTTTTTGTATGACCCCGCTGACCCAAGCCTGTCTGGAGTTTTCGCATCGCTATGCAAAAGTACGTCACCCAGATCGTTGATCTGATTGGTTGAAGGACTATCCAATTGCGTGAACAATGCTCGTTGATCATGCCTCTTGTGCAGTAGGAAATACATAGCAAACTCCCCAGACCAATATTCAATTTTAAATTGAGCTTGGTCTGGTGATAGCCAGACAACGGCTTTAGTTCACCCAAAAATGAAAATTCTGTCATCATTCACTCACCCTCAAGTTGTTCCAAACCTGCATGAATTTCTTTCTTCTGCTGAACACAAAAAAAGATTTTTTTGAAGAATATGGGTAACCAAACAGTTGATGAAGGTGACTTCCATAGTATGGGAAAAAAATACCAATGAAGTCAATGGCATCAATGGTTTGGTTAACGACATTCTTCAAAATATCTTCTTTTGTGCTCAACAGAAGAAAGAAATTCATACGGGTTTAGAAAAACTTGAGGGTGAGAATAATTGATGACATAATTTTCATTTTTGGAGGAACTGTCCCTTTAACGTGATTAACAAAGTGGTGATGGTAATAGGGGCATTAGGTGTAAAAAAAAAAAAGGTGGTCAGAACGAATTTGACTTTTACTTCCTCTGCTTAATGTGGGAAGGTTTTTTTTTTTTCTTCCTGTCTTTGCTTCAGAGCTGCAGTAGATTTGGGCAGAAGTTATGTGGAGGGCAGAAGATTCATATTGAGGTGTTTTAATCTTGGAAACAACATGAAGATCATTCAGCTTCAGCTTTGTGAGTTTATTATATGATATGGCTATATATACATGCTTTGTAAGATTATTAAAATTATAGGCTACGTTATGTTATACGTCACACAGGTTTATGTGGGTAATCTTATGGTTTTTATCTTATAGATGCATTCATCTGTTGTCAAGCTGTAGTGACAGATCAACTAACTGATTTGGGATCAAATGTGACCATAAACTGTGATCTTGATGATAATGAGGTTTATTGGATTTTACTGAAAACATCAGATCCTCCAACAATGATTCTACGATCATTCGCAACACCAAAATCACCTTTTTACTATAATAATACATTCATAAACAAATACTCAGTGCAATTTAAACATTGTCTGTTTATAAAAAATGTGACTGCTGATGAATTAGGAGTTTATTACTGTATGAAAATAGGCACACCTCCAAAACTCAGCAAGAGCACCAGACTGCACATCAATGGTAAGTGTAACAAAGTTCGGATATAAGGAGACAAGAGGACAGGGTCGGCAGGTGACTACTGGCTGTTTATTTTCACCAAAACAATAATATAACAGAACAGTGTGCAAGCAGGCACAAAAACAGTCAAAGTAATTTCAGAATTCACTCCAACACAGTAAACAGCCAGTAGTCCTTCTCTCTCTCACAGGCTCCTGTTTCGCCTGGCATTAAATACTCTCTCCACGCCAATTACTGAAACAAGAGACAGGTGTTTATTATTTGCGTCTAATCCACTCAGTCACCGCGCGTCTCCTCCCTCTCTCTCCTGTTGCAGATTCCGCTGAACCACGCCCCCCTTGCCACAGTAAGTTCATTTATTTTTTCAGTGATGAAAAAGTAAATGATGATAACGTCTCGGTTACGTATGTAACCCTCGTTCCCCGAAGGAGGGAACGGAGACGTACGTCAGTAGTGACCGACGAATTGGGATATCGCTTAGAGAGCCCTATCAGCTTCGTATGAACTAAAACAAGCCAATGGAATTTGCGTGCGATATTTGCATAATGCGCACCGCCCCCGACAGGTGTATATAAATAGGAAGCGGATGCAATCGCACTCTGTTTTTCGCTGAGGAGACAACTGGAGTCCGCCCTACAGCGAGGGTACAGAAACTGTGGCGACGGGACGTACGTCTCCGTTCCCTCCTTCAGGGAACGAGGGTTACATACGTAACCGAGACGTTCCCTTTCAGTCGGTCACGTTCGACGTACGTCAGTAGTGACCGACGAATTGGGATCCCAGCTAAAGCGCCACAGTTACGAACCCCTTCCAGTGCTCAACACAAGCTCTATCCGCCCATAGCACCGGAGGAGCGGAGAAGGGGGCGAGCTTACGTCGAGGAGTTTACCGCTGTTTTACCTAATACCCACCAAGTAAACTAGACTACACTGGGAAAGCGAACCCGTAGGGGACGCTGCGGAGGCCACTACCTACCCAATGGGGGAGGAGTTTACGTGGAGAATACACATATGGACTGGCCCGGGGGGCAGTACGCATATGGAGTCCCTGGGATGGCTCCACCTGGGTAGGGGGAGGCTCATCTGACAGGTGACAGCAGAGCTGGCTCTGCTAAGGGAAAGACACGGACTCGCCGTAGGGAGTTTTAAACCGTGGATAATTACACATATGGGACCGCTCACGTAGAGGAGTCACGACATATGGGCCCCAGCCAACATACAGCGTCAGCGACGGATGTAGGCCTGGCATCAGACACTCCGCAATGTCCGAGCCGAAGGGGGAGGCGGAGGAACTCGACAGGGTTCGCCAAGCGGGGAACACGACTGGAGTGAAAGTATGCACGTATCCGGCCAGGGGGCGGGAATGGCATTGCAAGCCGACACTTAGAGCGGGTACAACACGTCTACCGACTAGTGGATGCGAGTACACGTGAAGATACTGGCTCTACACGTAGGCTATAAAACCTAGCGAATGTGTTAGGTGTCGCCCAGCCCGCAGCTCTACAGATATCTGTCAGCGAGGCGCCATGAGCCAGCGCCCAGGAGGAGGCCACCCCTCTGGTGGAGTGGGCTCTCAACCCGAGCGGGCAAGGCACGCCCTGGGTTTCGTACGCCAAGGCGATGGCATCCACTATCCAGTGGGCCATCCTCTGCTTGGAGACAGCCTTTCCCTTCTGCTGGCCTCCATAACAGACGAAGAGCTGATCTGAGGTCCTGAAGCTTCGCGTTCTGTCCACGTACACACGCAGAGCGCGGACGGGACAGAGCAAAGCTAGGGCTGGGTCTGCCTCCTCCGAGGGCAGCGCTTGCAGGTTCACTACCTGATCTCTGAAGGGAGTGGTAGGAACCTTGGGCACGTATCCAGGCCGGGGTCTCAGGATGACGTGAGAATCACCGGGCCCGAATTCTAGGCACGCTTCGTCGACCGAAAATGCATGCAGATCCCCTACTCTCTTTAGGGAAGCCAATGCAACCAGAAGAACCGTTTTGAGAGACATTAGTTTCAGGTCGACTGATTGCAAAGGCTCAAAGGGATGACCCCGGAGAGCTGTGAGAACCAGGGTCAGATCCCAAGAGGGTACGGAGGAAGGGCGAGGAGGATTCAGTCTCCTAGCCCCCCTCAGGAACCTGACGATCAGATCGTGTTTCCCCAGGGACTTACCCTCAACTGCGTGGTGATGTGCAGCGATAGCGGCAACATACACCTTCAGGGTGGAGGGAGACAGCCTTCGCTCCAACCCTTCTTGCAGGAAGGAAAGCACAGATCCAACCGAGCATGATCGGGGGTCCTCTCGGCGAGAGGCGCACCATTCGACGAACAGGTTCCACTTCAGCGCGTAGAGACTCCTAGTGGAAGGAGCTCTAGCGGAAATGATGGTGTCTACGACCGCTTGCGGGAGATCACTCAGAACCTCCGCATCCCGTCCAGGGACCACACGTGGAGGTTCCACAGATCGGGACGCGGGTGCCACAGGGTGCCCCGTCTCTGAGTCAGGAGATCCTTCCTCAGAGGAATCGGCCAGGGAGGGGCTGTCGCGAGGAGGATGAGGTCCGAGAACCAGGTCCGAGTGGGCCAGTACGGAGCCACTAACAGAACCTGCTCCCCGTCCTCCCTGACCTTGCACAGGAGTTGTGCGAGAAGGCTCACTGGGGGAAACGCATATTTGCGCAGACCCTGGGGCCAGCTGTGTGCCAGGGCATCCGAGCCGAGCGTGCCGCCGGTCAGGGAATAGAACCACTGGCAGTGGGCAGTTTCTGGGGAGGCAAACAGGTCTACCTGGGCCTCGCCGAAATGCTGCCAAAACAGCTGAACCGCCTGGGGGTGGAGCCGCCACTCGCCCGCAAGTGGAGGCTGCCGTGACAGCTCGTCGGCTGCACGGTTGAGCACACCTGGGACATGAGTGGCCCGAAGGGACCTCAGATGCTTCTGACTCCACAACAAGAGATGGCGGGCGAGTTGCGACATGCGACGGGAGCGTAGACCACCTTGACGGTTGATGTACGCAACGGCCGCAGTGCTGTCTGAGCGGACTAGAACGTGCTTGTCTGACAACAGCTCCTTGAAGCGGGCCAGCGCAAGACGTACCGCTAGCAACTCGAGGCAATTGATATGCCAATGCAGCTGATGCCCCGTCCAAAGGCCCGCCACTGCATGCCCGTTGTACGTGGCCCCCCATCCCGTGGCAGAGGCATCTGTGGAGACCACAGCATGCCTGGACACTTGTTCGAGGGGTACTCCGGCCCGCAGGAACGAAGGGTCCGACCACCAGACAAGGGTGCGACGGCAGCTCGGTGTCACGGGGACACGGAGCGTGCCGCGCTGCCATGCCCATCTCGGGACCCGGCCGCGGAGCCAGTGTTGAAGCGGCCTCATATGGAGCAATCCGAGCGGCGTGACCGCGGCTGCAGATGCCATATGCCCCAGGAGCCTCTGAAAATCTTTCAGTGGGGCCACTGTCCTGCGCTTGAGCGAGCTCAGGCAGTTCAACACCGACTGGACGCGCGCCTCGGTGAGACGTGCAGTCCGTGCAACCGAGTCTAGCTCGAGACCGAGATAAGAGATCCTCTGCCCGGGGGCGAGTTTGCTCTTGTCCCAGTTGACCCGAAGACCCAACCGGCTGAGGTGAGCTAGAACCATGTCCCTGTGTTCGCACAACTGCTCTCGCGAGCTGGCCAGGATCAGCCAGTCGTCGAGATAGTTGAGAATACGAACGCCCTGTTCCTTGAGGGGAACAATGGCCGCCTCCGCAACCTTCGTAAAGACGCGGGGTGACAGGGCCAGCCCGAAGGGTAGGACTTTGTACTGATATGCCCGACCCTCGAACGCAAACCGCAGGAAGGGTCTGTGTCGAGGCAGAATCGAGACATGAAAGTACGCGTCCTTCAGGTCTATTGCTGCAAACCAATCCCGGGGACGGACGCATTCGAAAATGCGCTTCTGCGTGAGCATCTTGAACGGCATCCTGTGAAGATACCGGTTCAGGACGCGCAGATCCAGGATTGGCCGTAGCCCACCGCCCTTTTTTGGTACAATGAAGTAGGGGCTGTAGAACCCCGACTTCATATCGGCTGGAGGGACCGGCTCGATTGCATCCTTCGCCAGTAGGACAGCAATCTCCGCCCGGAGAACAGGTGCACTGTCCAACGACACTTGAGTGAAGTGGACACCCCTGAAAACCGGGGGACGGCGGGCGAACTGAATCGCATAGCCGAGTCTGATAGTGCGAATGAGCCAGCGGGACGGGCTGGGAAGCGTGATCCACGCCTCCAGACTCCGAGCCAGCGGGACCAAAGGCACCACAGACGCACCGGGGGTGGGGCAGCAAGGCAGAGTGGGACCCGACTCGGACGGCATGGGAGCGGCCCGGAGTGTGGTCGGACTCTGCGAGGCAGCAGTGCGTATGGGAGACGGCGCACTTTTTGTGAAAAAGTGGGTACCGCTGGACTCCGGGGAGCCAGCGGCGGTGGATAGACAGACATCACAAATTCCCCCCGGCCCTCCTCCGGGGGTGGGAGAGATGATGGAATACTCTCCCGAAGAGCGAGAACCTTCCCCTCCAGGTTGCCCATCTCAGGGCCGTGACTTCTTCTTCCGTTTGCCACCTGGCTTGGCTGAGACGGGCTGGGCACCACGTCCGCGACCGGCACCCTGCTGTCTGGCTGGTGTAGGCTGCTGCTTTGCCGACTTAGCAGGGGCGGAGGACGACGCAGGCGGGCGCCCTCGGCGACGAGCAGGCTGCGGCTGGGCCACGGGCGGATGGGTGGAGGCAGCAGCGGACCGCCGTGGCATGACATGTTTAATGGCCTCGGCCTGCTTTTGTGCAGCGGAGAACTGTTGGGCGAAGCTCTCCACTGCGTCGCCGAAAAGGCCGACCGGGGACACGGGGGAATTCAGGAACCGCTGTTTGTCGGCTTCCCACATGTCCGCCAGGGTCAGCCAGAGATGGCGTTGCTGGACTACCAGGGTAGACATCGCATGACCAAGAGCGCGTGCTGTCACCTTCGTCGCCCGGAGAGCAAGGTCAGTGGCAGCGCGCAGCTCCCCAAGTAGATCTTGGTCAGGCCCTTCCTGGGGCATCTCCGACAGCGCTTTTGCCTGATAGACCTGCAAAAGGGCCATCGCGTGCAGGGCGGAGGCAGCCTGCCCACAGGAGCTGTAAGCCTTCTCAGTCAGACCGGCTGAGAACTTACAGGCCCGGGACGGGAGACGAGGCTCACCACGCCAGCCAGTGGCCGTTGGACACAGTTGCATCGCAACGGACCGCTCGACTGGCGGGATCCTCGCGTACCCCCTGGCTTCTCCGCCGTCCAGGGAGGTGAAGGCGGACGAGGGACCGGGCCTCGCACGAACACTATACGGTGTTTGCCAAGACCTGGTCACCTCATCATGCACTTCCGGGAAGAATGGCATTGGGGCGGGACGCTGGACCTGACCAGCGCGACCCCCCCCCAAGTACCAATCATCCAACCGAGATGGGCCGGGACAGGGTGGAGGGTTCCACTCGAGCCCGACGCACAAGGCGGCCCGGGAAAGCACAGCCGTCAACTCGGGATCCGGCTCGGGCAACGCTACCGCCCCGGAGGGCGGCAGCGCGTCCGGACCTTCCTCCCCTGAGGATTCTTGCTCACCTTCCGATGCAGAGATCGACATCTGCTCCGCCGCCGGCGCACCAAAGGTAACGGCTGGACAGTCCGTGGAGGGCCCAGCGTAAACCAATGGTGGCACAATGGGTTGCGGTGCTGATGAGGCGGCAGGGGCCCGCGGAGCGTTTCCGCTCGGCGGGGAAGCCCTGACCATAATCCTCAAGTCACCCTTCCTATACGCCGCCGAACCGTCACTCCGACCGGGGCCGGAGAAAACGGTCGAACGGGGCATAGGGGAGGGGACCCCCGCTTCCTGGGACTTCAGGAAGGAGAGTCTAGACCTCAGCACCGCGATAGTCATATTCCCGCAATGGGAACATGAACCATCCACAAAAGCCGCTTCAGCGTGCTGAACGCCCAAACACGAGATGCAGCGATTGTGCCCATCAGCAGGGACCAGGGAACGACCGCACCCAGTAACGCACAGACGAAATGACATACTGTCAGGGTTCGTCTGTAAAGCTCTTTTAGAAGGGAAGTGGTCAGCTCACTCGTGCTGAAGCACACAGGGAGTGATGCGATGTGCTCAGGTACACCACTCCCTAAGCACACCGAGGAACCAGCCCAAATCGCAACACACACACAGTTATTTGGGGTGTTGCTGTTAAAACAGCAGTTGAGAGCTTTATAGCTCGGCTCCTCGGAAGCTCGCGACCTCGCTGAAGTGCCTTCCTTTCCAACACCAACAGCTCGCTGTCAATCCTCTTCTGAGGCAGTTTTAGTTTCTTTTAAAAGAAAGAGTCTTGTGAAGCAGGACACCAGTGTATGGCTCCGAAGCGAAAGACAGAGTGCGATTGCATCCGCTTCCTATTTATATACACCTGTCGGGGGCGGTGCGCATTATGCAAATATCGCACGCCAATTCCATTGGCTTGTTTTAGTTCATACGAAGCTGATAGGGCTCTCTAAGCGATATCCCAATTCGTCGGTCACTACTGACGTACGTCGAACGTGACCGACTGAAAGGGAACTGCTTACAGGTGCTGGTCATATAATTAGAACATCGTGAAAAAGTTCATTTTTTTATTGTAAATTTTTAAAAATGAAACTTTCATATATTCTAGATTCCCTACATGTAAAGTAAAACATTTCAAAAGTTTTTTATTTTTTTTTTATTTATTTTTTTTGATGATTAGAGCATACAGCTCATGAAAGTCCAAAATCCAGTATCTCAAAATATTTGAATATTTCCTAAGATCAATCAAAAAATGGATTTTCAAAACAGTAAAGTTCTTTAAAGTATGTTCATTTGTACACTCAATACTTGGTCGGCAGCACATATTACAGCAAATGACTTGCTCCTAGCACAAATTACAGCATCAGTGAAGTGTGGCATGGAAGTGATCAGCCTGTGGCACTGCTGAAGCACTACTGAGCCTTCAGATCATCTGTATATTGTTGGATCGACTGTTCTCATCTTTCTCTTTAAAATATCCCATAGATTCAGGGGTCAGGCATGTTGGCTGGCCAATAAAACACAGTAATATCATGGTCAGCAAACCACTTGGAAGTGTTTTTTTGCACTGTGGGCAGGTGCTAAAGTCCTGCTGGAAAAGGAAATCAGCATCTCCATAAAGCTTGTCAGCAGATGGAAGCATAAAGTGCTCCAAAATCTCCTGGAAGATGGCTGACCATCTGTGACTTACTCTCTTTGTGGAGGGTGTCAATGATTGTCTCCTGGACCATTGCCAAGTCAGCAGTCTTCCCCATTAGTGTGGTTTCAAAGAACAAGAGATACCCGGAAATAATACTGTAGGGATGGTCATTTAACGAAACTCAAATGTAAATATTCTAATATTTTGAGATACTGGATTTTGGACTTTCATTAGCTGTACGCTCTAATCAACAAATTAACAAATTAAAAAATTAAAAAAGTTTCATTTTTTAAAATAATTTACAATAAAAAAATGAACTTTTTCACGATATTCTAATTATATGACCAGCACCTGTACATACATACTTGCCATTAACTACATTTTTAGATATAAAAACATAATTATATTCATAAATAACATCACATATTATCAATATTTTTAGTGCAATAACTCTTAGCCATTGCACATTGCAAAAGTAACAGTATTTACTGTAAGAGACTGTGGACACTTTCTTTACAGAATCAACTCAACTAACTGAGTGTCACAATCATACAACTGAGTGTCACAATCATACAGCAGTGGAGTTTATTGATCAGAGTCAGACACAATGCCAGATTATTATAATCATATCTGGTCTGATGAACGGGCTGCTGGTCATTGTGCTGATTGGTGAGAGATTTTCAGCCATCTGTTTAAATATTAATATAAGCTGAAGTTAATTAAATATGTAAAGGGTTTTTTTTTTTAGGCTTTTGACTATTTCATTATTATTGTGACATTTATGTCACATGTTGTGATATGTTGAGATGTGTCTTATATACATATTCTTGTATATATATATAGAGAGAGAGAGAATTCTTGCTGACCTGTTAATCCAACAATAGCATTCTATATTTTAGTTCATTTTTGTTCAACTGCAGCTGAAATTGCTAATATTGATCTTTCAGTACGCCACGGTGGACTTTTCCAAGCTGCGTAGAAATATTCGCTCCAGCCAAATCAACAGCACCTATGCTGCACTAAAGCTGCTAAAGTCATGAACATGAGTATGACTGATATTATACTTATTTTGTTCACTTTTCTTTGATGTTCAACTCTGATACCTCTAAAAGTTTCAGAGTTTAGATCCACTCTGACGGACAACAAAAAACTCCCTGAAACTTCTTAACTCTTCCATCCAGATAGTGGTATTCTCTGTTTTTACTGTTATTTTTATTTCTTATGCGTTCCATTTTTATTATTATGTATTTGGTTCTTCTTTATGTAAAGAACTTTGAATTACCATTGTGTGTGAAATGTGCTATACAAATAAAATTGCCTTGCCTTGACTTGCCTAAAAAAAAATAAAAAATAAAAAAAAAACGATCAGAGAGTCTTTGGGAAAGTTACTGTGCAAAAAGTAAAAATAAACATACAAATAAGTAAAAATTGACTAAATTTGATATTTCATTCATTCTGCTTTTAATAAAGACACAGTTATTTTATTGAATTGACAGCTATAGATTAATATTTTCTTTTCTTTTCTTCAGGTTTATAAATCTAACAGTACTCTAATAATGTGCAGAAAATATTACCTGGAAAATATTTAATTTTTATTATGTGGACACCCATTTTTTAATTATTGTATGAATACTATATGAATGTTTTATACATGAAAATATGCAGGATACCTGCCTATGTATTTTAGTGGGTCCCGCAAGTGAATCGAATTTGAGGGTTAAGGCATCAAAATGTTTGAAAACCCCTGCTGCAGATGAAATGTGTTTAAGAACTTTTATGTTTGCTAGTTGATCTATTTTGTTTTTATTAGTTGGAAGACTTTTGTTTTAGAATAGCTGCCTTAATCTATATCTGCTGAAACTTTTGTGAGTGGTTGTCACAGTGGATAAATCTTTCTTTTAATACTATACATTGATCTTGGATTGTAGAGTGTACACATTATTCATTTTTTTTTTTTTTTTTTTTGAAGTTTTTATAGAATATAAAGTAAACAGAATCAGTTAAATTATGATAATCAAAAAGTCTGTTATTTTAAGTCAACTGAAATGTTGTGGTTTGTCAACCTACTTTTGTCTAACTCTGCACTCAGGGTTTTTGTTGTTTTGCATTTGTTTACCTTGTGTTTTCACAAAGTGAATGTGTGAAGAATGAGTCTGTTTCAGTTTTTAAAATGTATTTTATGCTGAGAAAACATCTATTAGTGTATTTTGGTCAAATTAAAAAAATGCTCTAGCAAATGAATGTCAGAAATATTTTCTAGATGGAAAAACATTATCCTTTTACTTTAAATGTACAAATTTTGTACATATTATAAAGTGATATGACTGCCTTTAATACATTCTGATCTTAGATCTATATCCATTTCACAATATATAAATAGTTTAATAATAATATTTGAAACACATGAGAACTTGTCCCGACCTTACATTTATGAAAAATACCCTTATTCTGAGAACACAGTTCAAATGTTCAGTTAAAATCTACCATTATTATGAAGTTGCTTCATTATGAATAAATCAATTTTTGTCTGTGTGTATGTTTTTGAGTAGGTCACTTTTAATATGAGAAATTTGTTTAGGTGTCTAGCTATTACTACAGTCCCTCTAGTGATAATATTATACCTCATGTAAACAGTCGATGAAATTTCATTAAGAATTAGGAGTTTATGACTGTATGAACACAGACACACATTAAACACCATTGCCAGATTATCTGTAAATTAATAATAATTAAACTAAAAAAGAAAGTAAAAACTTTAAAGTGGTCCTTTGGAAATGGCACTTGACAACCAATGAATCTCACCTTTGTATAGAGTGGAGGTTTAATTGTGAAACAAGTGCAGTGTTTTTCCAATGCCTTTATAGCTGGAAACAAATGGAAACAGCAGCATCGCAGCATTGCATGCATGTAAAGCATGTTTACAACATGTATACTGAAATTTATATTGCTGTGAACAAACGGAAACTGAAAGCTCAAAGCGATTTCATAAGACATATGAATCTAGGGATATTCTCAGGCTTTAACCAGTTAAATAAATGCTTACACAAATGTCCTACTATACATTATATATATAACATACATACAAACATACCCTTTCATTGAAGGAAAAGAATTGAAAGTGGGGAGAAAATCACATTATGAAATAAATGTTTTTCTCCAAAACACAATAAATTATTTTCTCTTATAAACGTTGATCAGTTACCATTATCAATTATCTCACAAATATTTGCTAACTCAATGTATTTGTTTTTACAATGGGGTAATTTTGTTGCAACACAGCATGATTTCAAATGGTACATTGAATTTTAAAAAGACAAGTAAATAGTAAAAAAAAAATAAGAACAAATGAACAAATTACTATAGCACAAATAAATACAATAGAATAAAGATAGAAATTAAATAGACTGCTTTATATTTTCAGGTAGGTCTAACAATAGTAATCAGGTAAGAAACTGAATAAAGAAACAAAGTAATCAAATGTAAAATAACATTGGATAAAACTTCATTGTAAAAATTAAATACAGATTAATCAATTAAAGTTACAGGAGTTGATCAGTCAAGAACAGTAAGTGATTTTCTCTTTGTCTTTTGACGTTTGATTAAGATTAAAGGGTTAGTTCACCCAAAAATGAAAATTCTGTCATTTATTACTCACCTTCATGCCGTTCCACACACCCGTAAGACCTTCATTAATCTTCGGAGCGCAAATTAAGATATTTTTGGTGAAATCTGATGGCTCGGTAGGGCCTGCATAGCCAGCAATGACATTTCCTCTCTCAAGATCCATTAATGTACTAAAAACATATTTAAATCAGTTCGTGTGAGTACAGTGGTTCAATATTAATATTATAAAATGACAAGAATATTTTTGGTTTAAAACAAAATAACGACGTATAGTGATGGTCGATTTCAAAACACTGCTTCATGAAGATTCAGAGCATAATGAATCAGCATGTCGAATCAGCGGTTCAGAGAATCTCATCCTGGTAATTGTCATCACATTCGGCCTGACTTGGCTGCCTTTCCACGTCATGAATAATATAACAAAACCCTAAAAAAAGAGTTTGTGGCTCCAAAAAGTCTTAAATCAAATTAAGGCCAGTGAATCAGCAACATGCAATTCCTTAGTTCACTTTGAAATAAAAATGATGAGAGAAATTTAAATTCCTCTTTCTCAATCTCATTGTTTTTCCTGAACAGGTGGCTGGTGCTTTTCTCCCAGAAGATTCCCCTGCAAAAGCCAGGCAAGTAACTAAAAATAAAAACATTCACTGAGGGAAATGCCATTCTGGATCCTTTAATTCTGTTTATATCATTCATCTAATTTATCCTCATCCTCACAGACTCAATCACATCTGGACATCTTTCCAGAGCTTCACCTCCACTGTTCATCAGCAGCTCTGTTCTTTACACTTTTGCTGGAAAGTCCTACATTAAACGTGAGGGCCTGGCCTTCATGGCACAGCTGTTTGAGAGCTCAGGGTTTAAGTCCTCAATAAAGATCAGACAGAGTCAGAAAAATGTAGAATGAGAGAAAAAAGAAGAGGTTAACCAAAGATGGACTCTGATTTCACCACTATAGTGCTAATGCTAGCTTGTACGTTAAAATGGAAAGAAACCATAGTACTAACTTGCAGTAGGCTCTCAGCAGGAAAGTTATGTCTTGTCTTGGCATTTGCAGTGTGCTTTATGATTTAAATAAGTTAGACTGAATGATGCTGTTTCTGGATAACAAAAGGACAAGTTCACTTAAGTAAATCTACATAGGCCTGCAGTGTGCTTATGCTATTTATTTCTTTAAAATTAATGTCATTTGGTTTAATATTTTGTTATATAATGACATTTTAAAGTGTGACTTAGGTGTCCAAATACTTTTAGTGTCACTATATACAGTATTTCAAAGATAAAGTTCAGAGTTTTATCCAGTAGATGGCGCCACACAACAGTGAGACAAAGGCCTACAAACAACTCAGAAAGAGGCTCCTTCCTTTAGAAGCACAGCAGAAAGGTTTGTAATTTGAATGACAGTTAATGACCAAATTTATTAGGGGTTCAAGCACGTAGTGCTGAAACCTTATTGTAATTGTCCTGATTTTTATTATTATTATTATTATTTTTCTTCTGCCGTAAAACGCATCGTGCAGCCCAAACCGTAAGGCCTAGAGACTTGAAACTTTGTCAAATGATAGTACAAAAATCGAGGAGAGGTTGACAAAGTATGACCCAAATCGGCCAATAGGTGGCGCTACAGCGATCAAATGCGCGAAATGGCTCATAACTCCTAAACCGTGCGTCACAGACTCAAGTGTCTTATATCATTGGAAAGCTGAGACCTTGACGAACAAAACGTATATCTCCGATTTCATTTCCGGTATGAAAATTTTTCCGCCATTTTGAATTTTGTCAAAAACCTACTTTTGCGAACTAGTCCTAGGTTTTTCGTCCGATCGGAACCAAACCAGTGCAGAAATGTTCTCTGGACTCTGAATATCAAAAGTTATCAAAAAAAAGTTGAAATTTTGATTAACGGTCGCTAAGGGGCGCCAAAACGTACGCTAAGGGCGGAGCCACTTTTACTAAAATGGCTATAACTCAAGAACGAAATGAGATATTTGCACCAAACTCGGTACACATGTTTAAAGGCTTAATCTTTGGTCATGATAAAAAAACTGCGTCGATTGGACACTAGTTGGCGCTATAACTTGAAAAAAACATAAAAACAGCTGTAACTATGCAACCGTTAGTCCGATTGACTTGAAATTTGGCATGCAGTGTCTTGGTCCAAGGGGGCATGATATTCTATGAGGACATTGGCGTATCTCAAAAAACATGGCCGCCATCGGCCAATGAAGTTTGAGCACCTATTAGACAAGGTTAACGGAGGTCGATCGGAACGAAACTCGATGGGCATGTTCGACTCATGGTCCTAAAGGTCTGTAAGAATTTTGAAAGAAATCGGCCACAAGTTGGCGCTAACGAGTTTTACGCCTCAGTAATCACGTGGTGTGTCACAAAACCACACAACATGCATATCATTTGATAGATCTCCTCATGATGAACAAATTTGCCTCAAGAACCAATGCTGTCAATCAAATCGTTCATTAATTATTCGCAAATATGTGAAAAACCTACTTTTGCGAACTAGTCCTAGGTTTTTCGCCCGATCGGAACGAAACCAGTGTAGGACAATTCTATGGACTCTCTAGATCAATAATTATCAAAAAAAAGTTGAACTTTGCCCTTTGGTTCGATATCACAGGGTCATTTAGAAAATGGGCGTGGCTAAATATACCCAAAAGCCTATAAAACCTAAACAAAAGCTCAGAACTTCACCAAAATAGGTGAGCACATGCAGCATATGACTCTAAAGAAGCATGCCAATTTTCGTGTAAATCGGACAATAGGTGGCGCTATAATTGTGAAAAAACTTTAAAAAACATATGGTTTTAATGGTTTTAGATGAAAATATATATAACTTTGGATGTGTCTGACTTATTTTCACGGGAGTCACTTCTTTAGACTCCTGAATCCTTGCCGAGTCTAACGATACCAAATATGGTAGGTTTCGGCCTATGGTTTGTGCTACGTTGTGATTTAGCGCTTAAAAAACTTTTGCGAATATCTTCGAAACCGTTAGTCCGATCGTCACGAAACCACCGTAGAAAACACGGAACCTAAGTTGGTTTACTATATGCAAAAGCCCAAATGTCAAAATTTTGATGGGAAGTGGCAAAAAAATCCAATAAAAGTCTTTCATGGGTCATTTTTTACGCTCTCTTATATATAACTGTCTATAACTTCAAAACGGAATGAGATATTTTCACCAAATTTGGCACACATATGTATGGGCAAACTCTGAGGACACCCAAAAAAAGTGGTGGAGATCAGGCAACAGATGGCGCTGTAACTGTCAAAAAACCTTTAAAAACCATGTTTTTCCTTACTGAATTGCCTGTATTGGCTGTAAATGGCCTTTTCCGTCTATGATCTAAATGTTTACATGCTTGCTAAATCAAATATAATGACTTATTATGTGCTTAAAGGCCTTAAATGCTTGAACCCCGGTAAATGCTGCTTGCAGCTTTAATTGTATTTCTATTTCTATCTTTTTTGTTTGTTTGTTTTGAGCATACCCTGCACTGTATTTGTTATATTTATGCTTTAAACAATAATGACTGAATTGAAGTAGTATATTCTCAGAAAACAAGTCATAACATTTTAATCAGTTTGAATTCTCAGTTGAATTTGTCTTGAATTTATCTTATCTTTTATCTTGTTTTCTTGAAAACGTGGCAAAAAAAAAAAAAAAAAAAAAAAAAATAGGATGAGAAAATAATCCATATTACATATAAAACAACACAAATATTACAAATTATGACATTAAAAAGAGCGCAAGTCACGCGTATTTCTTACAGAACACTGCCCAACAGCGACACCCGTAGGTAAAGTTACACAGAGGAGTCATGCCTCCCTTTCCTCTCATAGGAATCCATAGAAAATCATCAGAACCCCGGCGTGCGGTGGGTTTTGTGGGGGGTAATTGAGAATGAATGGAGGAAAGTCACGTGACAGGAGGCAATGTCTCCATCGCGCTATGATTGGATGTAATTGGTTATGATTAAAAATATAAATTGTGTTACCATTCACTCGCATTATACGACTGACAGACGGCAACGGTTGGAGTTAAAAATCATCATTTGTGTTCTACTGAAGAAACAAAGTCACCTACATCTTGGATGGGGGTAAGCAGATAAACATTACATTTTCATTTTTGGGTGAACTATCCCTTTAAAATCTCATTCTGTACAATGTACAATGCAGTGCAAGTGGCAACAATATAACAGCAGTAAACCAGCTCGATGTGTCAATGAGTTTCTGCATACTTGCGGTATGGTTGATGCATGGAAATTTAAAAACCCAACATCGAGGCATTTTTCTGCAGCTCATCAGATCCATTTCAAGGATTGATTTAATCTTTACAGACAAAACAATGTTACCATTGTGAATACACAGGCATTGTCATTTCTGACCATAGTCCTGTAGTAATCACTCTCTGCTTTCAAAACAACATACCGTCTCAGTGTATGTGGAGACTCAACTCTTGCAGAAGAGAAGTCTGTTGATTTCGTATCTAATCAGATTACTTTCTTGAAACAAACCGCACGTCGCCGGGTATGACTCAATGTAACTTCTGGGAGACAACGAAGACAAATAATTTAGTATAGTGCGTGCATGATGGAAAAAGAATGTAGTGGGTCAATCAGATTACAAATGATGTAGATCAAGAGCATTCTAGATCCCCCACCGTCAGAACTAGATACTCTAACCATGGAGACCGAGGAGAGATTATATCTGAGATCTAAACAGCAAGAATTTGAGTATGGTGAAAAGGCCAGCTAGTTATATAACAGAAAGACATCACATGGAATAACCACAGATCAGTTGAGCATTAACAAGGAATTAAAAAAAATACATAAATAAAAATTTATGAGACGCTATATACATCAGAGCCACAAAACAGTGCGAACAGCATGCTTTTTTTTTTTTTTTTTTACCAAATTAGAAATACAGTGAACATGATGAAGTCTTGAACAATTCAAATCAACAGTGGAGCTGTTACACAAATGAAAAGTGGAAAAGCGCCCAATGGATTTATAATTGAACTTTACAGAACATTTTTACACAAACTATCTCCAATTTTGAAAGATGTTTTCACTGAAATAATTGAGCAAAAATGCACCAACTATGTTGCAGGCTATTATCACAGTTAAGGGGGAAAAAAAAAAAGTTTAAATGCACCCAAGATGTGACTCATGTTCTCTTTCAAATGATTATGTGACAACGGAGGGGGCAACACAGGCAAGTAGTGAATCATTGGTAATTTATTTGCAGGTAAAAGCTTGCAGGTGCAGGTGATTGAGGAGTGCGAGCAGGTGTGAGCCAGAGAGGATGATGAGAAGTGTAGTGCTGAGGAGACAGGCATGGTCAGTGGAACTGGTGACAGTACTCTCCCCTCCAGGAAGGTGTGACCTCATGCAAAAAAATAGATTTCAGCCAGGGTGGGTGTCTTAGAGCGGTGTCAGGTGACAGGCAGGTGATTTGGCACAACTCCAGGATGGGTCCTGGGGTCCTGGAGCTCCAGGGAGTCACCAGCAGCTCTGGAAGCCATGGCGGTACAGGTAGCTCAGGGGCCCATGGCGTTGCAGGTATCTCAGTACAGGAGATTCCCTCAGCCGCAGTGAAGGAGCAAGGAGAACAGAAAGTCAGATCACTTGTTTCGGAGGGACGGCAGTGCATTGCTCTCTGGCTGAGTTCTGGCATGTGATCGACACCTGGCAGTCCTCTGGGACAAGTGCAGGCTCAGTGTTGAGCTCTTGGACTGGCGTGAGCATTGGGTTGAGCTCTGGGACTGGAACATCAGGGGAAGGAGCCGATACTGGACTCTGGTCAGGGGATAGAGCCGTTGTGTGTGTAGCCCACACGCAAAAAATGGCCGTGGCCATAATGGTCAATGCTGCATTTTCAGGAGCTGACTCAGGGACTGGAATGGGCTCTGGAATTTCCCTCACAGGAGCAGACTGATGAATTTCTCACTAGAAAAGACTGGTGGATTTCTCTCGCTGGAACAGACTGGTGAATATGACTCATTGGAAAAGACTGGAGAAGATGACTCACTGAACAGATTCTGCACATGAGGACCATCCTTTCTTCCTCAGCCTCATCCTTTTTTTTCACACCAGAAAATTATTACCAAAGTCTTCAGAATTACGTATTACTTATTAGAAAATTATATATTGTATATATTGCGTTAAGATTTTTTCAGATGTGTTTGATCAGTGTTGGAGATAAACTCTGCAGGACAGTAGCCCTCCAGGCACAGGGTTGGACACCTCTGTTCCTCCATAAAATGAGCTGTGTGAAACTCTGCAAGAAAATATCTATTTAAAAATGCAAAAATGTAGTCAACTAAACATAATAATATCAGTTTTACGAGTAAATATTAACATTTGCACATTTTCTTTTTAAACTCATAATACATAGATTGAGAAGGGGGACTGTGTACAGTGGGTCAAGAGGCCTGGAGGGCCTATAAGGTTCTTCCCTAGGGGCCCCGGTGCTGGAACGAGATTTCTACTGGTCCTCCCACAACCCACCTCTCAGACATCACCCCGGAATTTGCAGTAATGCAATGATCAGTAGAGGGAACCCAGTTTACCTTGAAACACCATTCATTGTCAATACTGAGGATAATCCCTTTTTTATACCCTAAACAGACAATATATCTCAGGAGATCCATACTTTTCAAAATGTGGATAACAGCATGAGCAACATATATATTTTTCTGAAAAAAGTAAGATTAATATATATTTACTTATCACAAAATCTGAATTTCCTGCACCAATGGCACCCATTTTGGATTTAGATCAGGCTGACTAATTGATCACAGAAAACTTGAAACAAATAATGTGACCAGCATACTCAAGACAGATCAGAACAACACACTAAAGAGTATGAATCTCGTGGTACACATTGCCTGTTTTAGGGTTAAAGAACACAACACACATGTATCCCGGACATCCTGTAGAATTCTGCCAACCAGATGACAACTTCGAAAATCCTGGTGTTTCCAGTTAAGGTTAAGTTTCCAGTGTTGTTCACGGTGAAAAGTGACCGAACACCTGAAATGTAACTTTGTTTTATTTTCAGTAATATATTTTTGTATTTTTTGTATTTTTTTGTATTTTGAGAGAATTTTATGTTGCTAATTAATAGGGATGTCCAGATCCGATCACGTGATCGGAAATCGGGCCCGATCATGTGGTTTCAGACTCGATCGGAATCGGACATTACCTCCCGATCAGGACTCGGATATATATGTATTAGGGGTGCAACGGTTCTCGGTAAAAAATCGAACCATACGGTTCTCCACTTACAGACCGCACTTGCACGGCGGTCCATCTCGAATGACGACGCATCTATTGGTTAATATGGTTTGTTTAAAATAGCAACGTGGAAAACAGACAGAGTTCAGATAATGTATGTTTCAGTCGATGGATGCACAAAACGTTACAACAAAGATAATCAGAAAGCGTGGACAAAACAGTCACTCTTTGTAAACTGTTAACTGCGAGTGCCGTCTGCTGTAATGTCCAGTCATTTACGCCGTCATCACCCGGGTGTTGATAGCGCGCGAGCGCAGGTGAGACCTGAACAGCACACGTTGCTGTCTGTGTTTAAACTAACTCATTTAAGCCTTGCTGATTTAAACCTTAAAGAACAAGACGCGAAAGAGAACTCGCACGCGCTGTGAGAAGATTTGTGTGCGCTCATCCGAAGCGCGCACATGCTTATTCCAGTCAGCGCGCAAATACTGAGTTCTCTTTCAAGTCTTGCGCTTCGGCGGCCACATTCATACAAAAATTATGTCAACATGCCCGTCCTAGCGAGTATCCTAGCAAACATAGTCGGTTATGTCTTAAGTGAACGTATATTAGTCGAGAAAGACAGCGCATGTGGAACAGTATATGTACTGGATCGTGCATGGGAAAACAACTATTCCTGCTGCCTGTATTTAATGTTAAATCAAACAACAAATAACAAAGAAATCACTCACTGCTCTTGACTGAATAGTTTTTGTAACTTCAATAATGATTAATCTTTATTTATTTTATATAGTAAAGATAATATGCAGTGATATTTTATATTTGATTACTATTTGAAAACTGTTAGATACCTGAAAAACCTGAAAATCACTGTTTTTTCGCTCTTCTTTATTCTTTTTTATGTAGGCTATTAAGTATCGGATCGGGACTCGGTATTGGCAGATACTCAAAATCAAATGACTCGGACTCGGACTCGAGGGCAAAAAAACGTGATCGGGACATCCCTACTAATTAATAATTATGCAATAATATCTTCTTTCTTCAATTGAAGCTGTGTTTCATGTTAAAACAGAGACAAGGCTTTTAAAATCCAATTTTTAATGCTATGGTGTAACCACTAGTTCCCATTCAGTCGGTCACGTTCGACGTATGTTGGACAGACCGACGAATAGGAATCTCGCCAGAGAGGCCAGTCTACTTCGAGTGTAACTAAATGAGCCAATGCACATTGGCATGCAATCATATGCATCAGCTGCTCGCCTCGCAGCGCGGGTATATAATGAGCAGCAGGTACGTTGCATCTTCAGCTTTTCGCTTCGGAGCTGAACTACTGGACAAACACAGTGGTATCTACAAGTGAGTGTTTGAAAAAACTACAACGAGTCAGCTCTTCTGTGACTGCTCTTTTTCGTCTGGCGCAGGAGGACAGCACAGCAGCGGGGCCGATTTCACTTCTCCTTTTCTTTACTTTTTTTTTGCCTTTTTCTTTGAGCAAAAAGAAAGCTGTTTCCCAGCTGTGAAAGCCGTTTTGACAGCTGGTAACGGTGTGCTTAAGAGCACTTAAAAGCTGTTTTGACAGCTGGTAAGAGGCAGCGTCTGCAAGGAGAGTGCACACGACAGGCTGCACATTCCCTGTCTGTGTTGCAGCGGCTATTTCCCTGCGTGCTTCGGCACCTAAGAGAGTTAATCCCTAAAAGAGCTTACACGAGTAGTTCGCGTCTTTTTAAAGATGTCGTTCTACTTGTGTGCTGCTGGATGTGGTCGTTACCTGGCGCCTCGGGATGGTCACCAACGCTGTATCGCGTGTTTGGGCTTAAAGCACGCTGAGGTGGCGTTTGTGGACGAGTCATGCACCCATTGTGGGAAGATGACCATCGCGGAGTTGCGGTCTAGACTCCAGTTCCTGCAAAGGGGCGGAGTCCCGGTGCCGCTGCCTCGTTCCAATCCTCCCCAGAGGGTTGCGTCGGGCAGCGGCGCTGGTGATTTGAGGATTACGGTGAGCGCGCTTCCTTCGGGGAACCAACCCCCTAGGAACCCTCACCCTTCCTGCATTCCACAGCCAGTAGAGCTGCCGGGGGAGCGCGGTGGACTGCCCCAGAGGTGTGTACCATCCGTATCCTTCAGAGCTCCCCAAGACGACCGGATGTCGATCGCTGCATCGAAGGGTGAGCCTGACGCTTCTGGGGATGATGATTCGGCGCAGCTGCCTCCTTCGGGAGTGACAACTGTGCCCGATTCGGACCCGGAAATGATGGCTATGCTTTCCCGGGCCGCCAACAGGGTCGGGCTCGTGTGGAATCCTCCACCGTGTCCCGAACCCTCGAGGTTGGATGATTGGTATCTCAGTGCCATTCTTCCCGGAGGTGCATGAAGAACTCACTGGCACATGGACGGCACCTTTTACTGCCTGAAACCGTGTCGGTGGGTCCTCCTCCCTCACCACCCTTGATGGCGGGGCGGCTAAGGGTTACACGCGCATACCCCCTGTGGAACGGGCCGTTGCTATGCAACTGTGCCCTAACTCCACCTGGCGGGGGGAGCCGTCTCTCCCTTTCCGGGCCTGTAAGTACTCGTCGGATCTTACCGGCAAGGCTTACCAGGCCTGTGGGGAAGCCGCCTCTGCCCTACACGCTATGGCGTTGTCGCAGGTCCATCAGGCCAAGGCACTGAAGGACCTGCAAGAGGGTGGTCATGACCCGCAAGTTCTTCAGGAACTTCGTGCTGCGGCGGACCTCGCGCTTCGTGCGACGAAGGTCACGGCGCGGTCAGTGGGTCGTGCGATGTCCACGCTAGTGGTCCAGGAGCGCCATCTCTGGCTGTGTCTCACGGACATGAGGGATACCGACAAAGTCAGGTTCCTTAATTCCCCCGTGTCCCAGATCGGCCTCTTCGGCGACGCGGTCGAGAACTTCGCCCAACAGTTCTCGGCTGTACAAAAGCAGTCTGAGGCCATCAGCCACATCCTGCCGAGGCGGTCAGCTGCTGCTCCACCACCGCCCGCAGCACCTCAGACTGCCCGTCGCCGAGGGCGCCCCCCTGCGGCCGCCCCAGCTCCCGCGCCCCAGCAGCAGCAGCCTCCAGCAAAGCGCCGTCGTGGAGCCGGTCGCGGTCGGGGTGCCCAGCCCGTCCAGCCACCCCCCAAGAAGAAGGATGGCAAGGCCAAGTCCAAGCGGCCCTAGGACGGGCGACGGAGATGGATGGGACTGCTCTACAGGAGATGGTGACCGCACCGCTCCTTCCCCTGGAGGAGGGCCGGGTGGAGAATCCTTTGTTTCCTTTTGTTTGTGTTTCGCCGCTGGCTCAACAGCCAGCGGTACCCAAATTTTCAATAAAAGAGCAGTCTCCTCTACCGAAGAGGGCTCGGAGAGCAGTGGGAGGGCAAGAACCTCACCACTCTCATCCCCCTCTTCTGACGCCAGCGGACAGCAGCGAGCAGCGGGCAGTCAAAGCCTCGACTGCTCCCTCTGTCCACCGGTGGAAGCAGGTAAGTGTTGCACAGCACACTGTGACGCCGCTTCGGGCCGCCTCGCAGAGAGAGCCTCCCGGGCCGCGTCCCTGCGTTCCACCTCGCTGCCCCGCTGCGGGTACGCCTGTGGTCCCTCTGGTCCCGCTGGTCCGGTCTCTGGGGGCCTGGTTAGCGCTCCCCAGTCCGTCTCGCTGGCTCATTCGGACCATCAGGCTCGGCTATGCGATTCAGTTCGCCCAGCGTCCCCCCAGGTTCAAGGGCGTCCACTTCACTGTAGTGAAAGATGTCGATGCCCCTGTCTTGCGTGCGGAGATCGAGGTCCTTCTGGCGAAGGACGGGATCGAGCCGGTCCCTCCAGCCGATATGAGGTCAGGGTTCTACAGTCCCTACTTCATTGTACCCAAGAAAAGCGGTGGGTTACGACCGATCTTGGACCTGCGAGTTTTGAATCGGAGACTGCACAAGCTACCGTTCAAGATGCTTACGCAGAAGCGCATTTTCGAATGCATCTGTCCCCGAGATTGGTTTGCAGCGATCGACCTGAAGGACGCGTACTTCCATGTCTCGATTCTTCCGCGACACAGGCCATTCCTGCGCTTTGCGTTCGAAGGTCGAGCATATCAGTACAGAGTCCTACCCTTCAGGCTGGCCCTGTCTCCCCGCGTCTTTACGAAAGTCGTGGAGGGAGCCCTTGTTCCCATGAGAGAACAGGGTGTTTGCATTCTCAACTACCTCGACGACTGGCTCATTCTAGCACAGTCCCGGGCTCAGTTGTGCGACCTCAGCCAGTTGGGTCTTGGGGTCAACTGGGAAAAGAGCAAACTCTCCCCTGTGCAGAGGATCTCTTTTCTCGGTATGGAGCTGGATTCGGTCGAACAGATAGCACGCCTCACAGAGGAACGTGCTCAGTCGGTGTTGAACTGCCTGAATACGTTCAATGGCAGGACAGCGGTCCCACTGAAATTCTTTCAGAGGCTCCTGGGGCATATGGCGGCTGAGGCGGCAGTAACCCCGCTCGGTCTGCTTCATATGAGATCGCTTCAACACTGGCTTCATGGCCGAGTCCCGAGATGGGCGTGGCAACGTGGCACGTTCCGGGTGCCAATCACTCAGGAGTGCCGCCAAGCCTTCAGTCCGTGGTCGGACCCTTTGTTTCTCCGGGCAGGAGTGCCCCTAGAACAAGTGTCCCGGCATGCTGTGGTATTCACAGATGCTTCTGCCACCGGCTGGGGTGCCACGTACAACGGGCATGCAGTGTCAGGGGTTTGGACGGGACCCCATTTGCATTGGCACATCAATTGCCTTGAGTTGCTAGCAGTACGTCTTGCTCTGAGCCGCCTCAAAGGGCCGCTACGGGGCAAGCATGTACTGGTCCGTACGGACAACACTGCGACTGTTGCGTACATCAACCGTCAAGGTGGTCTACATTCCCATCGCATGTCGCAACTCGCCCGCCATCTCCTCCTGTGGAGTCGGAAGCATCTGAGGTCGCTTCGCGCCATTTATGTTCCCGGTGTGCTCAACTGTGTGGCCGACGAGCTATCATGAGCTGCGCTGCCAGGAGAGTGGCAACTCCACCCCCAGGTGGTCCAGCTGATCTGGAGAGAGTTCGGGGAGGCTCAGATAGACCTGTTTGCCTCACCAGAAACCTCCCACTGCCAGTTGTTTTACTCTCTGACCGAGGGAACACTCAGGACAGACGCACTGGCACACAGCTGGCCCCGGGGCCTGCGCAAATATGCGTTTCCCCCAGTGAGCCTACTTGCACAGACTCTGTGCAAAGTCAAGGAGGACGAGGAGCAGGTCCTGCTAGTTGCGCCTTACTGGCCCAACCGGACCTGGTTCTCAGAACTCTCACTCCTCGCGACAGCCCCTCCCTGGCCCATTCCTCTGAGGAAGGAGGAAGGCACTCTTTGGCACCCGCGTCCAGACCTCTGGAAACTCCATGTCTGATCCCTGGACGGGACGCGGAGGTTCTAGGTGACTTACCCCCCAAGGTACTTTACACCATCACTTTGGCACGTGCACCGTCTACAAGATGTGCTTACGCCTCGAAGTGGAACCTGTTCGTCAAGTGGTGCTCTTCTCGCCGAGAAGACCCCCGAAGATGCTCGATCGGAGTCGTGCTTTCCTTCTTGCAGCAAGGGTTGGAGCGTAGGCTGTCCCCCTCCACCCTCAAAGTCCATACTGCTGCTATCTCCGCTTACCACGACTTCTCCACATAACTCCTTCAGGGAAGGATGTGGCTTCCGCAGCGTTCATTTTCTAACGAAAGGTTACGCTTTCCCAGCGTTATCCAATAATCTCACTGAATGGGTTTGGGAACAACAGTGATCGACCTTCTCTGTGTGTTAGCCCTGTCCCACCGTCCTCAGGCAAGGGGGTTCAGGTGGCTCACAACAGAGCGCTGGAAGAGGGCAGCTCCTGTGGCGCTTTGGTAGGGATTCCTATTCCTCGGTCTGTCCGACGTACGTCGAACGTGACCGACTGAATGGGAACGTCTCGGTTACAAAGGTAACCCTCGTTCCCTGAAGGAGGGAACGGAGACGTACGTCCCGTCGCCACAGTCGTTGTCCTGCTGATGCTGCCGCCTGCTTAGTTCGGCTCCTCAGCGAAAACCTGAAGATGCAACGCACCTGCTGCTCATTATATACCCGCGCTGCGAGGCGAGCAGCTGATGCATATGATTGCATGCCAATGTGCATTGGCTCGTTTAGTTACACTCGAAGTAGATTGGCCTCTCTGGTGAGATTCCTATTCGTCGGTCTGTCCGACGTACTGTCCGACGTACCTTTGTAACTGAGACGATTCCTGTATAACTCTATATAAAGAGGATTGTAAATTCTATAGTTGTTTTGAGACATAAAAACTTACTTTTATTAGGTTGTGGATTTGGATATATATTTAGACATTCTAAAGACTACTTTTTGTCAAGTTTTAGATATTTTTTGTGCACCTTTTTTCTGCTGGCTAATTTGTAGATTGTTCCCCCTAACAATTGCTCTTTTTCATATTTCCCATTCATTTCTATAGCCCCGTTTCCACCACAGGAACTTTACCCAGGAACTAGGGACTTTGGGCTGGTACTCGGTGTGTTTCCACCGTAGGAACCAGGAACTAAAAAAAGTTCCGGGTAAAATTTCCCCCTCAGAAAAGTCCCTGATGGCGAGGTGGTACTTTTTCAAAGTTCAGGAACTTTCGGGGGTGGGACTAGGCGCTGAACATGCTGATTGGTCGGATTCACGCCGCATTTGATTGGTCGGATTCACGTCGCATTTGATTGGTCGGATTCACGCCGCATTTGATTGGTCAACTCCACGCAGCAGTAAATTTTATAATAACATTCTTCACAACTCTGGATAATTTTGATTGATTGTTTTCTTACCAATCTTGTTCTTTCTGCCCGATGGCGCGCGTTCGTCCAATCTCACGGTCGATGTCGGCAATTGTTGATAAGACACGTTGTCTCATTTTATATCGAGAATTACGAGCTTTCTGTATACGCTTTACTATCAGTGCTCGTCTGTTTTCTGCCGTTTGGTTCATTATTTCTTTAGTAAACCAATACACCATGAGCAGAAGCAGCATTCCTTGAATCTCCTCCATACTGCTTTTTCTGTCGCACAAGAATGATTACGGTCCGTCACTGACAGGAAGAAACAGTTGCGCGCAGTACTACGTCACCGGACAAATTAGCCTAATCTTCACGGTACTTTAGACCGCATGGAAACGCAGAAGGCAACAGGTCTGGGGGGGACAAAAAGTTCCTGGGAGAAAAGTTCCTGGTACAATTGTTCCGGGTAATTTCGGTGGAAACGCAGCTTATGGCAGTCATTTCTGGCCATGAACAACACAAGTGTGACTATTTTTTTTACAATATTTAACTATTTTAAATCAAGTCCACTTTCTTCGTTTTAGATTTTAAAGAGCTAGGCAAATATATATCTTCGTTCATATGGAATAAAAGCATTCCAAAAATAAAGAAAAGCATTTTTATAAATGTGGAAAGATACAGGGTTACTGGCATTGCCCAACTTTATGTATTATTATTGGTCTTGTAATACTGCTAAATTTATTCATTGGGCAGAGCATTTAAATCAGGAGAATGAACCTGTTTGGGTAGAGATGGAATAGGCATTTTCAGGCCAGTCTCTCTGAAGATTTGGAAGTGTAGTCTCAGAGGCAGTCTGGCAGTCAGCAATTAGGCACATTCATTCAACATCTATTTGTGTCAGGCATGGATTACTGCAGTTTAAGATAATGAAACTTTTAGACCTTTAATTTCTGTTACTGTTTTTTCTCCTTCAGTCTGACATAAGAGAATGAGGCAGCTTGAATTCCTTTTTTTATAGTAAATAATGAAGAAACACATTATAAGCACTATAAACAATAATACAGTTGATACAATGTGATACAATCCCATGCCATGATGTCTCTACACCATTTGCTTCTTTATCTTTTCCATGGTTTTCATGTTCAGTGGATTCGTTTACTTTTTCTGCTGTTGAATCTACAACAAAAACGCAAAGAAAAAAATTACTGCACTGCGATAAAAGCAACAGATCCATCTATAACTTGAACATCACTACTTGACGGATTGTGTAAACCATTTTAAATTAAAATCTCATACATTCAACCAGTTTTACGTACTGTTAATGAGCAGCTGTACAGTCTTCTGTTCAGATGATTGTGTGATGTAGCAGATGTATTTTCTTGCATCAGTGTAAGTGAGATTATTGAGTTTGATGGAGAAGTTTCCTCTCACATACTCATCAGGGAAAGTTTCAGCTCTGTTCTTGTACTTTGGGTTCTGTTCTGCTAGAGAATCTTTACCCTCAATTATACTATACACAATTTTGTCATTATTGTCTCTCCAATGGACATCAATGTCTTGAGGTTTAAGATCATGTTCAGTGGAAGAACACGGCAGGACAACTGAACCACCAATAACAGCTTCTACTGTGACCTGCAGAGACACTGAAATGACAGAAAATGTAATTGTAAAGACACAATCTGACATTTATACATGTGGCATGATTTTAACTTTTAAATGTGTTGTTCAGATGCTCACCTTTGATCATCAGCACAAATACAAAGATGAAACAGCAACTGCAGAAACAAAATAAAATCCTCAAGCTCAAGTAAAATATCATGACACTAGTAATAGTGGCAAAGCCAAAGTTTGATTCCCACACAGATAGCAAAAGATGTCCTTGTTGTTAAATTATCTCAGCTGTCACGGGTAACCATCAAAGCCCCACACATGAAAAATATGTGCAGAATAGATTGAGCATCTGCTGATATTTCATGGGAAACAAAACTTTCAGGGAATTATGTATGCATCCCTTGTCTTAATGGAGAAAAAAGTGCTTATCACCCTTCCCCGGGACTTTGAATGACAGGCGATCTGACCAACCATAACGCTGAATCCGCCATTTTGTCCAACAAACAAACCAGACAGGAGAGTTAAAAAATTAATGCCGTGGACTTGAACTTGACTTGGTGTGTAGTGATGTCTTTCTGCGGTTTTAATATTAGTAGGAAGATATGATCGGTTCATGTGAATGAGACTGAACTGATCTGTCAGGACACGTTAAAGAACTACAAAAAATGTATTTATTCTTTGAATTTCTTTAAAAAAAAAATGACACAATTTGAAAGCTGAGACTTTGTTTCATACCAAAAGTAACCTGTCTGTTGTCTGTTGGCACTTTGTCAGTGTCCTCTTTGCTCTTTGCTGCACATACTAGAACACAAAACATGGAAATACAGCATGCTAATGCTAACTGATAGCCACTAAATCCAAATAATAAAGAAAGCAGATAAAACAGATAAACCTGATAATCATGTTTATAATAATTCATGTTTAATATATTAATGATGCTTAAAGTTTTCCATTTTTTATTCTAGTTTTGACAACCAAAACACAGCCAGCCAGATGCAAACACGAGCAACAAGCTACATCAGATCTTCATTGCTGAGAAGTATAATGTATTTGTCCATTTGACATTTAATTCATCAAACATACCTGATCATCATGGTGACACTATATATGTATAATTTAAACGTATATTGCACATAAATATGTTGAAATAATACTTTCAGACAACAGAATCTATCGTAACTCATTTCCGTATACCATGCGTTCTGCGTAAGTCACGTGGAGTAATGACGAACTTGTCAGACATGCGCAGATATTTGTAAATCTTTCTTAAATATACTTCAGTATTCAAGACTTTTGATCTTTTACTGAATGTTCATCATTATTAATATCAAACATGTTAGTCATTGTACCTCCAGTCACCTGTATGTCTGGACTTTAATTTGATGAGATGTATGATCTTATAAGTAAAATGAACAGCAGTAATTGAAATGAGTAAATGTAGACTTACATGAATATGAGATTGAAGCTTCTTTCTTAAACTCCTCTGGGAAAACAATGTGTTCTGGATCATGATCCTTGAGTAAATCATTTATCTGAATGATGTCTGATATATTCCTGCTGTCAGTGTCTTAATACATTGTCATGTCAGCTTATTGTGGCTGAAAGAGAAGAACAGAAAGCAGAAGTTCCAGCAACATCCTCATTCATGACCTAGAGAGAAAAGGAGAGAAAAAGAGAACTAAAAAAATACAAAAAATTTTTTTTTTGCCATTTGCCTTTCAAATGGTTTTCAAAAATGAATAAACAAACAGATGACCTTTTTTTTTCTACAAGAAATTACCTGTTTGTTTGTTTGTTTGTTTGTTTGTTTGTTTGTTTCATATTTGGGCTCAATCCAGAAAAATCTTCCTCTAGTTCATCAGTTTTCATCCTGACAGTCTGTACAAGTAAGAGACTTGTTGTCGGATTAGATGTGCAGTCGAGTGGGCAGGTACAGTAGGTCCCACATACATCATATGTCATATATTGTTCCTTATCACCAGTTTCATCCTCATTCTGATCTACATGCTTGTTTATAGTCATATAATTTAGGTTTGGTTGTGTGTGTTGCTTGTTTTACTTCAGCTGAACTTTTTTTAATTTATTGACATCTGTTTTGCTGCATACATCTATATATTTTTGCATTTTTATAGTGTTAATCTTTCTGTTGATTTTGACAAATATTCTTTTTATTGTATAATTGAATCTTGTATTGTGTTTTTGTTCTATATGGACAAAATGCTTTTGATTCCTATTGCCATCATACGGTTTCTGGTTTGACCTGATGCACTTCATTTACTAGTAAGGAGTGGTGCTTGATGTGGAAACTCTGATCACCAGGATGTTTGTCATACACACACGTAAGAAAAACCAGATAAACCTCAGATACTGTTCAAAATGAACCTTTAAATAGACTGTATATTCATTGTCAACAAAGTGTAGGTTGGTCTTGATAAGGGGACGTTAAAACATTCTTTTAGAGTATTATGCACTGCACATAGACACAAAGACTGAGGATCCAAACACAGCATTTAATGTGGTAGTCCACAAACGTAGTCAAAAAACAGGCAAATGGTCAAAAGCACAAAGTAGGCAGTCCAAACAATGATATCCAGAGCACAGGCAAAAAAGAGGAAACAAGGGAAACACAAAGAATCCAAAAATCAAGATACAGAAGCACAAGAAACAAAGGTTTAGAAAAGCAGTGCTAACACAAGCAAGACTGAACAATGAATGAGTGAGAAACCAGGCTTTAAATAGGGTGAGACTGATGAAGACAATCAGTGATAAGTCCAGGCAATGGATTATGGGGAATGTAGTGTATGTAGTGAGAGAGTGAGGATAGTCTGGGGTGTAGTGCCCCCTGATGGCTTTCAAGGGCACTACAGCTGATGAATCTAACACACAGAATTCTTGTGGTGTTTTTTTTAATATATAACATCCACATAAATATATATAAAAAAAACTTCAACAGATGAAAAAGAGATTGTCCACGTACACTGAAACACAAGGCTCCTTGCCTCCTCTGAATATACCTGAGAATACTGAAGTAGGTTTAAAGATAATATGTATGTCTGTAATTTTACAGCATACAACTGTGTTTGAATTAAAAAGTTCACTAATTATAATTACACAATTTCATACACTGCTCATGATCAGCTGTAGTTCTGCTGAAGTTCAGATGAGTAGCAGATTTATCGGTGAGTTTGAGAGAGAAGTTTCCTCTCAGATAATCACCAGGGAAAGTTCAAGTTCTGTTCACATGACCTGAATCCTGTTTCTCTGACTGCTGGGAATTATATCTTGCTGACACCATGTCTCCAGCTCAGAACAATGTCTAGTTAAAATCCCAAATAAAATCATTTGTATTTGTCCATGCATTTTATTTTTATTTATTTATTTGTTTGTAATTAATAAAAGGCCTGGTTATAAAAGCTTTTTATTAAATAATAAACACACAAATGTAATAATAAAACATGCTCATAAATGAATTACAGTGAACAAACGACAGGCTAGAAAAATTTTCAAGATACACTTACAGCACTAAACACTTTATCAAAACACTGAACACTTCAAATGTCCCACATTTAAGATATTATTAAAAATGTTATTAGCAAATGAATCAATCTTGCCTTCTGATATACTCAGTTCATGTAAACATACAGTACTGTGCATAAGTTTAATGCATGTTAGTATTAGTATTATAAGACAGTTGTTTATATATTTTGCATCAGTCCACTAGTAGGAATCAAAATTTACAAACATTAATTCCAGCAACATTTTTGTAGTAACGTTTGACTTCAATTTTACAAATGTTTTTGTCTAAGAAAACTTTGCGTGCAAAAGCAGAGCATTTGTATTGTATGCATTACAGCACTGTATTGTATTTGAAACAATGAACAATGAAGCCAGTTCTCATAGTGCTCAGTCTGGTTCCTAAATACATATGTGTCTCATTTAGTTTGCAAAGGTGTATCACCTGATGCCGTTGTTTGATGTTTTAAACAAGAATAGTGTTGCTGTGGCATCAGGATACTGGTGTTATAAACACTGCCACAAGTAAGAAGAGTCCAGTCCCATTTCTCCATAGGTTTATGGTGCTGAGACACGGCTGGGGCCTCCAAGAGCCATCAAGAGTCTCAGCTCTAAGAGCCCCAGTGCATGTAAAGAGCCCAACACCATGTCTCTAGGACATTCTGATAATTTGTTTAAGCTCTATTCACCCTGTTTCTCTTCTGATTAAGCAGTTATCCTTGTGCGTGACAAGATATGTGCCAAAAATACTGCAATATTCAGCACACAAGGAAGTAGTAGCCTGGTATGAGTGATGCGAGATATGAAAAAAGTCATAATGGGAGTTGGAACAAAAAATAATAATAATAATTTGATATGCAATCAAGAATTAATGCATCAATTTGTTTCTAAACAATGTGCAGTTTTAATCTTAAGAAATAAAATTCTAAATATAAAATGCTTTTCCAGCATTAGTGTTCAGAGCTGTGTAGCAGATCTGAACTGACCACAATGATTTAGGCACATTTTTATCTTTTTTTATCTTTTGCACACTGTGCATACATACGTTGGGTAACACTTTACAATAAGGTTCATTAGTTAAGCATTAGTTAATGTATTAACTAACATGAACTAACCATGAGCAACACATTTGTTACTGTATTTACTAATCTTTTTTAACGTCAGTTAATGAAAATACAGTTGTTCATCGTTTGGTCATGTTAGTTCACAGTTATTAGTTCATTTTAACTAAAGTAGTTAACTAATGTTAACTAATGAACTTTATTGTAAAGCATTACCAACATTGTTTTACTTGATGTATTATCAGGAATTAATCACATTTGGTAAATGGTGCACAGTACTAACATGAAATGATACAAAATCCATTTAATTTTGGCAAATGCGATATGAGAAAGAACACTTGTGGTAAAGACAGCAAGTCATTTCCTTTAGATACAGCAAAAACATGTTCCTTATTCAGTGTTTCAAGATCTTATCGTGTTACACGATAAAAACAATGCAGTGCATTTGGCAAGACTATAACAGCACAAGTACAGTGTGTTTTGCACCAGCAAGAATCAATGAAAGATCTAACAATAAAGATAAAAGTAAAAATAATAATCAGAAAAACTTAAAGTAAAAAAGTGACCTGTTTGTCTTTTATGGCTGTTGTTTGTTCTTTAGTTGAGACAGAACAGAAATTAATAAACCAGTTTTACACACTATTGATGATCAGCAGTACAGTCTTCTGAATAAGATGGGGTTGTAATGTAGCAGATATATTTTCCTGCATCAGTGTGATCAAGATTGTTGTGCTCAGATACTCATCAGGGAAAGTTTCAGCTCTGTTCTTGTACTTTGGGTTCTGTTCTGCTAGAGAATCTTTACCCACAATTATACTATACACAATTTTGTCATTATTGTCTCTCCAATGCACATCAGTGTCTTGGAGTTTATGATCATGTTCAGTGGAAGAACAAGGCAGGACAACTGAACCACCAATAACAGTCTCTACTGTGACCTGCAGAGACACTGAAACTGTAAGTCCAAAACAGGCAGTATGGCATTTATTCATGTGGCATGATTTTAACTTTTAAATGTGTTGTTCAGATGCTCACCTTTGTTTATCAGCACTTTAAACACACAAATGAAGCAGCATCTGCAAAAACAGAAAAAAAGTAAAAGAAACTGCAACTCAAACAGAAGATCATGACACTAATAATAATGGCAAAGTTAAAGTCTGATTCCCACATAAACGGGATAAGATGTTCTTGTTGTTAAATGATAACATGATTTGTCATGATTTTTATGTTGGAAATAAGAGTTTTTATGTTTATTTGTCAATGGAGGATAAAACCAGGGGTGCAGCAACCATTCTAACAGACACACACACGTTTGTTTAAAGTGAGGAAATCTCTTCCACTGTTTTTATATTAGTTTAATGACATTTTCTATTACCTAACCCAATCCCTATATCCTTACAGGTGTTCAATCCTGCTCCTGGAAGCCACTTTCCTGCAGAGTTTAGCTCAGCTCCCCTGGGTGGAAGTTTCTAGTGATCCTGAATACCTTGATAAGCTGGACACACTCATAGAAACCTGTGCAAAACACTTGATTTATAGAAACGTAATCTTGCATATTTATAATCCTTTTTTAACTAGTGAGATCCAGCTCACTAGTTGGAGTTTAACAAGTTTAACTATATTATTGAAGCTATTTTGGACATCTTATAGCAGCCTTTGCTTTACCGTTTACACTTAAAACATTTCTCTGAATCGTGTCTTATATATTCCCACTCTAGTCACCGTGCATTTAATACAATGTTATGTCTTGACTTGTGTTTATCATCACTGCAAGAGCAGAGCTTTCAATAACATTCTCGTCGTAACCTACAGAGAAAAATGAAAGAGAGAGAACTGAAAACAACAGGGAAATACAGCCTGGACTTTTCATGAATTTGCCTTTCAAATGGGCTCAAAATCTTCCTCATTCCTCTCTCTCGTTTTCATCCTGGCAGTAAGAGAATGTATTCTATGAATTGAGGAGAGATTCAGAGAGACTGAGATAGGATTGTTGTCAGATTAGATGTGCGGGTGAGTGGGCGGGTGCAGTATGTACCATTTGCATGGTCACATTTTTGTTTTGTTTATTATCTTGTTATATCCTCATTCTGACCTACAGAGAAACTGAAAGAGACATATTATTTACACAATTTTTTAAAAAAGAATGATAAAATATAACAATGAAAAGGCAAAAAAGTACACAATGATTTGTCTCTAATTTAATTGTATTCAGGGTTGATGTTATTGTCCTGTTGCACTTCATACTCTTATCATGACAGGACCTCACAAACCTGACAGATTTGCATTTCTCTTCTTTCTGACATATTCTTCTGTATTGTATTGTGTTTTTGCAGTACATAAATAAAATGCTTTTGATGCCTATTGTCATCATACTGTTTCTGAAATACACAGAGGCATTCAGTTTGATTTTTCTTGAATAGTTTGTTTTGTGACCTGATGCCATTATCTGATGCGTTTCATTTACTTTTAAGGAGTTGTGCTTGATGTGGAAACTCTGAGCACCAGGATGTTTGTCATACAAACATGAAAAAGCCCAATCCCATGTGTTTATTGTGATGTTCTGGTGCTGAGATACGGCTGGGGCCCTTAGAGGACATTAAAACCCTCACTGGTCCCTCAAAGAGCCCCAGAGCACTGCCTCAAAACACACCAAACATGGAGAGGAAAGGGAAGGGGTTGGATATGATGATGAGACAGTGGCATTCAGACAGTGAGTTTTATCCAAATGTGCACACCAATTACCACAGATGTGCTATTTGTTTGTTTTCTGGTTTTTAAACCAGAAGCCACACTTGCTTTCACACTTTGGATAAAAGCATCAGCCAAATGAAAATATGTAAAACATTTGGTTTTAGTAAAAAGTGTAAGATTAGTAATATGTTTGTAATATACAACTTTGACAGATGCATTTCATCAGTACAATTTATTGGGTCTTGAATATAATGAGATCATGCAAATACAATGAAACAATGAGCCTTGTTTTCTGTTTATACCTGAGAATTTTGAAGTACATTTTAAACATAATTAACAGTTCCTACAAATACAACATTTTTAATATGAATGTTTACTAGTACAGGATTTTTAAGGCCGCAACATATTGACTCATATTGTCTTAACTTTAGCCTGTTTCAAGATCTCATTATGTTATACAATAAGAATGCAGTGAATAAGGCAAGAATTTAACAGTACAAAACAGCGTCTTTTGCATCAGAAAACTGTAAAAATTATAATACCTAAATTTAACTTTTAAACTTACAAAGTGGAAAGACATGGCAAGGTTATTTACAGAACATTTTATATACACTAGTAATTAAAAGCACTTGACTTAAAAGTGATAATCATAAAGGGTACAAAATATAAAAATAGTTATTAAAGCCAGAATACGTAACTTGGTCCTTTAGCAGTTGCAGCATAAAACTACTTGCGGAGGAACATTAGGTTTGGTAATTACATGAGCTGCGAGTCGCTCCTCTATTCTGCACACATGAATCTGATGGTTTGACGTGCATCACTTACAGCTAGGACTTTGTCAATTTTGACATTTTATGTCATTTAAATTTTTTAAAGTCATAATTTTGATTTTCTTCTCATAATAACGACTTTTTATTCCATAATTGACAATTTACGTTAGAATTTCAAATTTTTAATCTCATGTTTCATGATCTTATGTGCAAGAAATAGGCCTACATACTGAGCCCATGGTTACAGGTGAGCATCTTATCAGTGCAAATGTCACTAACAACATTAAACCCCCTCCCCCATAAATAAATAAATAAATAACAAAAAACAGATATTTAAAAAAAATGACTTGCGAGCAGATAACTTATATTCTGCTGTTGTTTTGACTTGGCAATGTTACAACATAAACATTGTTTTGAGAACCTTGTCTCGACGATAATCTTAGCTCACGATGCTTTTGAGAAATGTAGCCCTTTTCAATGCACAGCAAATATGATGCTATTTGATGGTTAATTTGCGTTTCATTATGGATAATGTTGATTTCCATTTTTGTAGCTTTAAAAAACTTCCATTGTATGTAGATGTAGAGCCTGACCTTTCCTATATTTACAGATATGACACAAAACATGCGCAGACTAATGATTTCCCATGAAATCCATCCTAACGGCTGTAAAATATAACTGTTATAGGCTTAATGTGATCAGCAGGAAATACAGTAACAGTTTCCATTCTGTTCCCTGTTCTTCAACCAAATCATTTGCACACTCATCTCATTATTTCTTACTTTTTATATCCAAAATTGTGGCAGCAAAAGCGAAGCACTGACCTCCTCCTCTGACTCAGTGTTTAGCGCAAAATTTCATGCAATTGTTGCCGGTACACCAAGCTATACAGTTGTGCCATGTAACAACTTTTCTCTTATCAGCTTTATTATTATCAGCTCTTACTGATTCATAATGTTTTCAACCTCATGAGCATCTGAACTCATGCTGTGTCCGCCTGCACTAAGATTGCTTGAGGACTTTTTTCTCAAGTAAACTAAAATTAAACCTATAACTATAACTACTATAACGATACCGGATATAATGCCACCCCAAAGCCAAGACGATGATATCCACACACTGCTTGGTTTTGTTGTTCCTTGGTTTTCTTGTCCAGTGGATATGGTTCCTTTTTCTGCTGTTGATTCTGCAACAAAAAAAGTATAACAGATAATTTTACCTCACTGTGACAGACAACAGAGCCGTCTATACTTAATAAACAGCAGCATTCAGACTGAAACATCACTAGTGAACTTGGGATCAATTTCTTGCAGCATTTAGATTTTAAAGCAAATAACTGTGTTTAAATTAAAAACTTCATGCACTAATCTACTACTTTCACACACCCTTAATGATCAGCTGTACAGTCTTCTGTTCAGATGAGTGTGTGATGAGGCAGCTGTATTTTCCTGCATCAGCATAAATGAGATTGTGGAGTTTGATGGAGAATTTTCCTCTCTCATACTCCTCTGGAAATGATTCAGTTCTGTTTTTATACTCTGAATCCTGGTTCCCTTGTGAAAGACTGCTGGGAATTATATCACACACAATCTTGCTGCCATTGTGTCTCCAAAACACATGAATATCTTGAAGGTTATGATCATGTTCAGTGGAAGAACATGGAAGGACAACAGAACCGCCAATAACAGCCTCTACTACTGTGACCTGCAGAAACACTGAAACAAGAGAAACTTTAACTTTAACAGTCAGGCATTAATTTATCTTTCAAATGTAGTTTGTTCAGGTGCTCACCTTTATTTATCAGCACTGCAAACACACAGATGAAGCCACAACTGCAGCGACAGAGAAAACAAGTTCATTTAACTTTGTTTGGTTCAACTTGAATAGAACAGTACAAACAACACTAGTCATGAGTTTGATTCCCACATAACACACATAATACAGGTAAGAGGGTAAGATAGGACAGGGTGTCCTCCCATACTTGATTTTCTTACTGATCACAGATGTCACTAAATTCATCTCTAAATATGTTACAAACTAGCAGTAAATGTTCTTAAGGTAGCATCCTTACCCATCTTACCTTACTGGTAAAACCTTGAATTCACTACAAATCAAACTACTATGAACTAAAACTAACTTACCAGGACAAAATGGTGCTAATGCTAACCACTTAATCAAAATAATAGTTACAGCAGATAAACCATGCATATAAACTTTAGAATCATTAATTAACCAATTTGTGTTTAATGTTTTAACAATACTTGAAAGACTTTCCTTTTAATTCTAGTTTAAATAAAGCATTTGACAACCAAAACACAGCAGGCCAACCACAAACATCAAACTACATCAGGCCTTCTTTGCTGAAGTGTACATGTTTGTCCATATAGCATTTAATTCTGCATTCAACAAACATACCTGATTATCATGGCTGCCAAATATAACCAATATATATTTTATTTGACTATACTGCATAAAATGTTTTTGAAATTAGGATGAAATACTACTTTTTCAACAGAATGTATGACTCTTCCGTTTCTGTGTTCCATGCGCTCACGGGATGACATCAGACGTACGTGACGTCAACGGTAATCACGTGAACTGATCAGACATGCGCAGATATTCGTTAATCGTTCTCAAATTTACTTCAGCATATTTAAGACTCCTGATCTCTTGTTGAATTTTCACAGTTATTAATATAAAGCATGTTTCTGATCTAAATTCATCTGTCTGTCACGTCTGCACTTTAATGAATCAATAAATGACATGACAAAAGCTTATTTGACACCAACCTTATATTTCTTTAAGTGATGTTATGTTAATATAGCTACTTTAACTTTCAAAATTTGCTTTTACCTTAAAATGTACCAATAACCACCATAATAATAGAGGTGGCACAAGAGAAGTGGCCTTTCATAAAACATGATTAGTAGCGTACGGCGCAGGGTCAAACACAAAGACAAAACACCAGAACTAAATAATGCAATAAACATGAACTAAATTACATAAAATGTCACACAAAACATACTATTATTTGTAGCAACATTACTGATAACAAAAATAAGAATTATTTACAAAAAAATGTGATCTGATGTGTAATGAATTCTGGAATGTCTTTTTACTGTTTTGCCTAAACAGCCTAAATTATCAGATAGCCTTATTCATATTTTTTATTTGTCCAAACCATACATTTTTACAGTATTTTACAGTAAAATTACATATGATGTTGAAAAAACATTTGCAGTTTTTCATCATATACAGTAAGGTAACTTAGTACCTTTAACCAGTTGACATGTTTTAACTGTTTTGACATATTCAGTATACAAAATATTGTGCTAGTTTCACTGAAAAATAATTACGTTTGATATATAATAATAATAATAATAATAATAATAGATGATCTTTTCAAATGAGTAAATGTGCTCAGACTTACATGAATATGAGATTGAAGCTTCCTTCTTCTTAAACTCCTCTGGGAAAACATTGTGTTCTGGATCCTGATCCTCAAGTGAATCATTTCTCTGAATGACGTCTGATATATTCCTGCTATCATCGAGTCTTAATACTTAATACGTCACATCTTGACTTTAGTTTATTGTCACTGCAAGAGACAAGTACGCAGAATTTCAAATAACCCTCATTCTGACTTATAGAGAAAAAAGAAAGTGAAAGAATGACAAACAACAGGAAAATACAGTCTGGCTTTTAAAAATGGTTTTCAAAAATTAATTAACAAATGAATCTTCTACAAGAAATTACCTGTTTTTTGTTGTTGTTTATTTGTTTGTTTTTTGTTTTTCTTTTCATATCTGGGCTCAGTCCAGAAAGGTCTGCCTCATAGTTCCTCTCTCTTGTTTTCATCCTGACAGAATGTGCTGTGAAGAGATTCAAGGGTGATATTCCCTGACGGTCTGATGGGAGGAGAAACTTCTAGTTTCTCTAGTCAGAATAGTTTTTCTAGACAGACTAGATGAGCAGGTGAGTGGGCAAGTACAGAGTGTTTTGTGGTTTTATTTAAACTGCATCCTCATTCTGACAGAGAAACTAAAAGAGAGAGAAAGCAAACACAGCCTTGTCATGAATTTGCCTTTAAACTTTGTTTATAAACATACAATATCAGAATGTAGGTTTGGTTGTGTGCTGCTTGTTTTAATTCAGTTTACCTTTTTGAATTCATTGGCACACATGCATTTGTTTTGCTTTATCTATTCTTTTGCATTATGAATGTTAATAGATTCAAGATTCAAGTGGCTTTGGTAAAAAGGTTTTACGGATAAAATAATAACAATGAGACAGAAAAGGCAAAAATGTGCACAGTGATTTGTTTTGTTATTTAAATATTATTCATAGTTGATGTTTCCTCTTCTCATGGCTGCCAGGTTTGCGTTTCTCTTCTTTTTGATGTATTTTCTATATTGTATCTATTAGCATTTTGTATTGTTTGTATTATAGAATATTGTTATGTATGTTTTTTTTTGTTTTGTTTTTTTATTATATGGACAAAATGATTCTGATGTCTGTTTTGTCAGTATGCCGTTTCTGAAATACATCAGTTTGATTCCTTTAGTTTGATTTTTCATCAGTATATGCACAGGTTTGACCAGATGTCATTCACTAGTAAGGAGTGGTGCTTGATGTGGAAACTCAAACTTAACAGCACTTCACATGAGCAGACGCAACACACATCTATGTAATATGTTTTCTCTGCTGCCCTCAAGAGGCTGCAATTGTTATTTTTTCCCCATATAAACCCAATGGATACCTCAGATACTATTCAAAATAACTTTTTTTTTTTAACTGTAGGACTATCACAGGGTTGGATATGATGATGAGATTTTTATCCAAATGCACACCAATTAAATCTCATATTTCCACAGAGATGTTACAACAATTTTTCCATCTGCCACCATCAGAAATTTCATTACTCTTGATCCTTCTCTGACCCTGGATTTTTACATTAGTAAACTTTCCAAAGTTGCATTAACAGTATAGTCCAACTTTGTTCTTATGTCAGCCCAAAAGATGCTGAATTACCAGTGCACGCTTGTATTACATCACGCCTCGACTACTGTAATGCTCTTTTTTGCTGTATTACAGCACACTCTTATTTCTCACTTACAGTACATTCAAAATTCTGCTGCAAGAAAATTAACCCATTCTAAACAATCTGCTCATATCACCTCTGTCTTATTTAACCTCCACTGTGTCATTTTACATTATTTACTAAATTCTTTTGCTTACCTTTAAATCACTCGAGGGCCTTGCTTCTTGCTATCTCTCTGATTTACTTTCTTACATTCCTTCTTGATCACTTCGATCTTCAGGGTGTGCCCTTCTTACTGTACCTATATTTCGTCTATCTTCAATGGGCAGCAGGTCGCTTTCTGTCATGACTCATAAGCTATGGGACTCACTACGACTGGCACTAAGGACAATAACCTCACTCTCTGAATTCAAATCACAACTTAAAACCTACTTGTTTACTTGTTTACTAGTCATAATAAGTTTCCTTTCCATACACTTTCCAAATCCTGTACTCCCAGTTGTAATGCTTTCTCAGAATATTTTTGTTACATGTATCTGTCTTGTGTGTTTGTTGTTTATTCTATCCATTTTCTATGTTGTTTACTCTATACTATGCTATGTGTCTCTGCTTTTGTACTTAATTATATCATGATATGCAACTGCAATCATGTCTGTTTCGGGACTGGGCAAATGTCTACTGTCCACTTAACTGATTATGTGAAATGACTGTCTGTTATGATACTGCTTTTGTAAAGTGTCCTTGAGCTTGAGAAAGGTGCTATATATATATATATATATATATATATATATATATATATATATATATATATATATATATATATATATATATATTAAACATATTGTTATCAACATCTACTGGCATAGGCCTACAGAAATAGAGACTTAAGCCCTATTCGGACAGGATTAGTTTTACATGGGGAGTTGGAGTAAAGTAATTTTACCTCAGGACGTCTGTAATATTAATTGGCCAATTCGCACGGGACAAGACATCTCAGTAAAGCTAGCAGAAGTAGGAGGGGTAACTCGATTTACGCACCACCGTCACCTCCCTGTCGTCATGTGGGTATAAATTGCTTCCTGAAACAATGTGCGCAAACACATATAATCTAAATATATAAACTATATATAACAGTTAGGTCTGGTCAAATGATTTATTAATTAAATTCTGATTGGATAATGATGAAAGGCACTTTGCTAAAGATAAAATTAGTTTTGTGCCTCTGACAATTGCTACGATCATCTTTTTGCTCTGAATGGTATGGAAAATACTTGAGGTTTGCCACAGACTTGTCCCACCACCTACAGCACAAATGAATCTTCTACAAGAAATTACCTGTTTTTTGTTGTTGTTTATTTGTTTGTTTTTTGTTTTTCTTTTCATATCTGGGCTCAGTCCAGAAAGGTCTGCCTCATAGTTCCTCTCTCTTGTTTTCATCCTGACAGAATGTGCTGTGAAGAGATTCAAGGGTGATATTCCCAGACGGTCTGATGGGAGGAGAAACTTCTAGTTTCTCTAGTCAGAATAGTTTTTCTAGACAGACTAGATGAGCAGGTGAGTGGGCAAGTACAGAGTGTTTTGTGGTTTTGTTTAAACTGCATCCTCATTCTGACAGAGAAACTAAAAGAGAGAGAAAGCAAACACAGCCTTGTCATGAATTTGCCTTTAAACTTTGTTTATAAACATACAGTATCAGAATAGGTTTGGTTGTGTGCTGCTTGTTTTAATTCAGTTTTGTGGTGCCCACAAGTTGAACTTATAGAGACATTCACCCAGAGACTGCCCCTTTAAGGGAGCGGGTTGCGGGATATAGTTTTCCGGGTTAACGTTGTGGGATTATTTGTTTACATCTCTCGCTCTACCGCTGTACCACTGTACCGCTGTTGTGTTGTATTGAAGTGGAAAGTAAAACTGACTCGACGTACATCTGTCTCCTGTCTCCTCACTTATTACACTCCACAGTTTAACTTTTTGAATTCATTGGCACACATGCATTTGTTTTGCTTCATCTATTCTTTTGCATTATTTTAATGTTAATAGATTCAAGATTCAAGTGGCTTTATTGGCATGGTCAAAAGGTTTTACAGATAAAATAATAACAATGAGACAGAAAAGGCAAAAATGTGCACAGTGATTTGTTTTGTTATTGAAATATTATTCATAGTTGATGTTTCCTCTTCTCATGGCTGCCAGGTTTGCATTTCTCTTCTTTTTGATGTATTTTATATACTGTATGTATTAGCATTTTGTATTGTTTGTATTATTGAATATTGTTTTGTATGTTTTTTTTTTTTTTTTTCATTATATGGACAAAATGATTTTGATGTCTGTTTTGTCAGTGTGCTGTTTCTGAAATACATCAGTTTGATTCTTTTAGTTTGATTTTTCATCAGTATATGCACAGGTTTGACCAGATGTCATTCACTAGTAAGGAGTGGTGCTTGATGTGGAAACTCAAACTTAACAGCACTTCACATGAGCAGACGCAACACACATCTATGTAATATGTTTTCTCTGCTGCCCTCAAGAGGCTGCAATTGTTATTTTTTCCCCAATATAAACCCAATGGATACCTCAGATACTATTCAAAATAACTTTTTTTTTTTTAACTGTAGGACTATCTACAAGAACAGGGTTGGATATGATGATGAGATTTTTATCCAAATGCACACCAATTAAATTCTTATATTACCACAGATGTGCTATTTGTTTGTTTGTTTATTTATTTATTTTAGTTGACCAAAATGATGTAAGTGTAATATGTTGTCACTGGCAAACAGACAAAGAAGATCAAAGGTAATTCCAACACAGTGATGCACAGCTGTGAGTTAGTGTCCATAGTGCCTGATGAGTGGCAGGAACTTGGAACAAAGGTACACATGTGACGAATGAAAACCAAAACAAATAGAACATGACATGAAGGAATATTAACCCATTCTAAACAATCTGCTCATATCACCCCTTTCTTATTTGCAACATCCTGTGTCATCTCACATTACCTTTAAATCACTCGATGGCCTTGCTCCTTGCTATCTCTCTGGTATACTTTCTTCTTACATTCCTTCTTGATTTCTTTGATCTGCTTTTGTACTTAATTGTATCATGATATGCAACTGCAATCATGTCTGTTTCGGGAAGTGTCTACTGTCCACTTAAATGATTATGTGAAATGACTGTCTGTAACTGTGCGAAATGACTGTCTTATGATAATGCTTTTGTAAAGCGTCCTTCAGCTTGAGAAAGGTGCTATATAAATTAAACATTATCAACATCTACTGGCATAGGCCTACAAAAATAGAGACATAGCCTGTGCAGTTGTCACAGTAGCAGAGTCCCAGTGATTACCATCAGAGGGAACTTACCCCCAGACTGTTGTCACTCCATCAAGGACTACATTACCCATAATCCTTGCCCAGACTCATCAGCACTGTTTTCAGTTGTCTCATTAGCCTGTTTAGCTCACCATATATAAGCCTAGTTTTCTCAGTCATTCTCTATGAGAAAAATACAGACCTACTAAAAAAGAAAAATACTACCTATTAAATATACAAGGGCAAAACAGAAGCTAAGTGATGTGGTATGTGGATTTTAATGTACATAGTCCATTATGGAGGGGATCACAAATGGAAGGGTAATTGAAGATCTGATAGAGGAATGAGATTTGGTTTGTATGAATGACGGAAGAAGCACAAGATTCAACTTAAAGGGTTAGTTCACCCAAAAATGAAAATTATGTCATTAATGACTCACCTTCATGTCGTTCCAAACCCATAAGACCTCCATTCATCTTCGGAACACAGTTTAAGATATTTTAGATTTAGTCCGAGAGCTTTCTGTCCCTCCATTGAAAATGTATGTACGGTAGACTGTCCATGTCCAGAAAGGTAATAAAAACATCATCAAAGTAGTCCATGTGACATCAGTGGGTTAGTTAGAAGTTTTTGAAGCATCTAACATACATTTTGGTCCAAAAATAACAAAAACTATGACTTTATTCAGCATTGTCTTCTCTTCCGGCTTTCAATCCACAGTGATGCTGCTTCTTCTTCTTCTACAGCGGTTGGCATCCAGCTTATTGATGCATTACCGCCCCCTTCTGCTCCAGACAGTGACGCTGCTGACGTGTTATCTAGTGCGCCAGAGCTTCGTTTACAGTCTGAGGGAGACGCACGCTGTATTCAAGCTATTCTACATTGTTTGTATTTTGGTATTGCTATATTTTTTAAAATGGTGTGTAGGTGTGCATGTCACGGATGTCCTAATCGCGTCACTGTCCGGAGCAGAAGGGGGCAGTAATGCATCAATAAGCTGGATGCCAACCGCCGTAGAAGAAGAAGAAACTGCGTCACTGTGGATTGAAAGTGGATATACACAGACCCGGAAGAGAATACAATGCTGAATAAAGTCGTAGGTTTTGTTATTTTTGGACCAAAATGTATTTTAGATGCTTCAAAAAATTCTAACTAACCCACTGATGTCACATGGACTACTTTGATGATGTTTTTATTACCTTTCTGGACATGGACAGTGCACCGTACAAACACTTTCAATGGAGGGACAGAAAGCTCTCGGACTAAATCTAAAATATCTTAATTTGTGTTCCGAAGATGAACGGAGGCCTTACGGGTTTATAACGACATGAGGGTGAGTCATTAATGACATAATTTTCATTTTTGGGTGAACTAACCCTTTAACTATGGGTGGTGAGTCAGTATTATCTAACCCTAGTGTCTCCAGCTGGTATATGTACAAGGGCAAAACAGAAGCAAAGTGTTAATCAACACGATCACATGAGAATGCGTATCAATAGTAGGCCTACGAGTTTGTCATGTCGTATAATAAATACGCCAAAATGAATTTTGGCGTGCTTATGGTACGCAGTTTTTTCGCGTGCATATGATACGCACTTTATGGCGTTTACCTACGCCTTTGGGTGGGATGGGGGTGGGGGAGTGGGGGTTTCGTACGTATAATACGCCATAAAGTGCGTATCATATGCACGCGAAAAACTGCGTACCATAAGCACGCCAAAACTCATTTTGGCGTATATATTCTACGAGATTACAAACTCGTACTATTGATACGCATTTTCGTGTGATTGGGCTCCCCATATGAAAAAAACCTGTATGTTTCATATACAGCAACCATATATCTTCCTTACTCAAATCAGCCAGAATTTCCTTATGTGTTTCATATAAGTCCAATACATGTCATATACAAAATCAGACCGATTATGGCCACTTTCATACTAAAAAGCACACATAAAACTTATATGGGATTTTTAGGTCATATATGAATACTGCAAATTTCTTATATGAGTTGTACATGACAACAGTATGTAATATTATATGATTTTAGTAGAAAATGTGTATGAATATCAGTAAATTTCCTATACAAATCATTTAAAATTCTTGATTGAATCATATGAAAGTCATATAGGATTCATTTAAATTTTGCATTATTTGCTCATATGAATTTTATACAGATTATATATGTTTTTAATAGGTAAATTGTGTGTCTGTTCTTCAAACTTTATACATTTCCACCCAATTCCTCATATCTCTACATATAATTATCTTACATGATTTCTATAAATATTACAATATCTCTGCATATACAAATCATATATGATTTCAGACAATTACTTGCACAAATTTACATTAGAAATACTTTTATTTTTAACACAATCAAAGAGACAATCAAATTATACTCCACAAGAGTAATTTAAAATTACAACTTGATATCAAACTGAACTTTGCATAAGCAAAACACACACACACACACAAACACACCCCAACAACAACAACAAAATACCGTGAACACACCGTCACGGCTATAAATCATCAAAGACCATTAAAGGTGCTAAAGAGGATGGTCCGTGTACTTTTGCGTCCATTCGTTTTTCCTTTTTTAAACCATAAATGAAATATGGAAAATGCGGTTTCTTTGTTTTTTATTTTAACATTGATGAATATAATTAGCAGATACAAGCCAATTTTCTTTATGCAAGATTAATATTTTATTAAAAATAACATTAAATAACAACTTGTATATCATTAATATGTAAAAATGCTAAATTTAATTTCCAGTGTTTTGCGTCATACACACAGACGCTAAAGCGCCCTCTAGTGCTTTTTCCTCTGGCGTCAATAGAATGACTCTCTTCAAGAGCCAACCTAAATGACATTGATTAATTTTCATTCATTAAATTACTATTATTATTTGTACATTTATATTTTAACCTAAACATTAAATTTCTAAACCTTATAGCCTCTTGTTTAGCGCTCTAACATGCTTGAGTTCCCGCTTGTGGTCTCAATCCCGTCATTTTGCTTTTTACTCTGTGCTTTTTATTTTTTTTTTGCTTTTTACTCTTTTATGTGAATAAAGGCCAAAACTATCTAAATTACTGACTTTTTTGTCTGGCTCTGTTAGGTGTTTTACATAGTTTTATATTGAGAAATTGTTTGGGATTAGGAGTCACTTTAAAGCTATGCTATGCTGTTCAAATTGAAAATATACCAACATTTGTTATGATGACAAAATTATACCCGAATATGTGATTTCGTGAAGACAAAATTCTCATGCCCTTTGCCTCAGTGGAGGTCTGACATGAAATATTTCTCATTTCTCATTGAAAGCAATGCGTTACGGTCGTGTCGCTGGACATTACGCTTTACGTGGCTTAATCCTACTAAAACAACAACCAGGGAGAAACTACATTTTCTCACACATTTTCTTGTCATCACTAGCATCTGCTATAACTGCAACGTAAACAAAATGGAGGGACAATATAAAGTTTAACGGTTTTCTACAAGTGGAAAACGCTGAACATTGAAAGCGCGTTGCCTTCGGCCTGACCTGCTTATCTGCACATCTTCATTGGTAATTTAATATCAATGTCTTAATGCATTAGCGTTTTCTTCATAACTGTGTTTTATTTTCTAGGAAAATGCTTAACGTGTTATTAATTGTGTTCATAGTGGGCTGCTTATAAGGTGTAGTGAATTTGCTCCTCCAATATCACCATTAAGCCACATTAATATTTTTCACGTTAAGCACTTAGAATGTCCCGCGTTTGCTGCCAGTATCTCTTGGACATGCGGCAGTATCGGACCCCTCGTGAGTGAGAACGGGGTGGAAATCAAGTCAAGATGACCACCCGTCGCGGATTTTGCGGGACAGTCCCGAAATTGGGAGCTTTGTCCCGCTTCCCGCAAGAAAAAAAAAAAATTACAGACATAAATGAAATGCGGGACACTACTTAAAGTGTCCCGCATTTCATTTATGTCTGTAATTTTTTTTTTCATCCCTGAAATTAGAATACCACAGTAATAAATATAATAAAAACTAGGAGCATTTAAAAATCTATTTGCGCAGCCGTCATATTCTAGCTGTGAAAATAACTAACCAACGCAATCATAGAGAGAGGTTTTCCCTCTGATGACAACTGAATGGACAGCGCAAAGAGCAGGCCTCATCAAAGTCGGTAAACACAACTACACCAGCAAGGATTTCATCTTCCATACTGGATAAGAACCTCAAGAGCTGCTCAAAGCTGCCCAAATCGATTAAAGCATGTAATCATCCATCCTGATGTTAAATATTTCCAACGCACGGCAGCGATCAAGCGCCACACACGGAAATGGTCGAGCACCTACAGAAAAACGAGATATTCTCCATTTGTTTTAACCAATACAAAATTGCGAAATTCAGACACGACTTTCTTCACACGTTAATAGTTCATTTAATGCGGGTTTTATGGCGTTATTATAATGAAAAATGTTGAGAGCGCATTATTGTATCACGAGAGCGCAACAAATAGGCGAGCAGGAATCTCTCCGCTCACAGGCGGATTCCCTTGCACAAAACTGGATGCGCGTGCGCTATCGCTCAGATATTACATCTGCGCGCTCAGACTTTGTCCTCCTGCATGCAGCCGTGGATCCATCTTCTCTCCAGGATTTAATGTTGCCATAAGCGCAACATTATAGGCACCTACCGGCAGAAATATTAATCGGCGCATATGCCAAGTTTGCCAACAAATGTAAATCAATATTTACATAGCGGAATAGTTGTAAATGTATCTGTCTCATGTGTCTCGCAAAATCACATCTGTCCTGCAACAGATCAATAGCCAGGTGGTCACCCTAAGTCATGTATTATCATGTTTCAGAGACATGGCTCTCGAAAGTGTGGGTCAAACAACAATTTTACAAAAGAAAACTTGTAAATTGACATTTTTTCGACTTTAATCTGTCCTTTTTTAATTTTGGATTATAAAGATGCAAAACGTAATAAACAAAAATCTGAAAATAAGTCAATATTTATTTTGTGCACATGAAATTTGTGTATTCGGTTTTAATTTAAATTTTGGTATTCACCATAGCATTTAAAAATACAACAACCGTTCGTTTTTTTGTTTTTCTTGACGTGGTTAAAAAACGAAAAAGGAATGGACGCAAAAGTACACGGACCGAGGATGTTTTGTTTTATACATTTTTGCAATGTTACTTGAAACTGTATTTACTAACTGATAAAAGACTATTCATTAGGTGCACTGAAAGGAATAATATTAATATACATCATCTGTGCACGAGGTAGGGCCTTAAAAACATCAGCCAATCGTTTACGCGATCATCGCGTAAACTATTGGCCCTCTGGCTTGTCAATCACTGCCATGACGTTCCTTGTGAGAGACGAGCTTGGCTGCGCGCTCCAGTAACTTTCCACACTCCACAGGCGCCGCATGCAATGTTTTTGTCAGGAAACAGGAGTAACAACTGCAGATTATGAGTTACCTGCAGTGAGTCCGACATAATGAATCCACTAACACGACACAGCGAATGCCGGTGGTAAACACTCGTGTTCCAATACTCGTGCACGAGTTTTGGGAGGCGTTCCCTCGAAAGGAGGGGGGGTTGTTCTTACGCATGCGCTCATTTCAAAAACTCGGTAACAGTCTTTGGTTTCTCAGTCGACGAAAAGATCCTCTTTATCACCTTTAAGGTTTTCAGATATTTTTGTGTATTCTTCCCTCTAATTTCAGTAAGTTTGGCATTATTTGCTGTACCAATGCTGGCAGGCACCACATGAGGACACTTTCTGCACCGTTGCTCCTGTGAGACAAACAAATAAAAGGCAAAACATTGCTGATGTTAGGAAGCAAAGTGGCCCACAGTCCATGACTACATATCAAGTTAGACAAATCAACAGCAGCATGTTTGGGGATCTGGACTTCCAAATGGAACCAGAAAGTTGTGAGTTTGACAGGAATTGCCACTATTGTGGCACTGAGCAAGACACTTAAAAGATTATTTCACTTTGAAATGAAAATTAGCCCAAGCTTTACTCACCCTCTAGCCATCCTAGGTGTATATGACTTTCTTCTTTCTGATGAACATAATCCGAGAAATATTAATAAATATCCTGATGCATCCGAGCTTTATAATGGCAGTAATAGTGATCAATGAGTATAAGGCTGAAGAAAGTGTCTCCATCCACATTCATCATAAACATACTCCACACGACTCCAGGGGGTTAATAAAGGCCTTCTGAATCGGAGCAATACGTTTGTGTAAAAAAAAATCCATATTTAAAGAAGTTATGAAGTAAAATATCTAGCTTCTGCCTTCTGTATTCAGCGTACAAAGAAAGTGTGTTTATGATGTATGGAGGCACTCTTTTCAGCTTATACTCATTGATCCCGTTCACTGCCATTATAAAGCTTGGATGCGTCAGAATATTTATTAATATTTCTCAGATTGTGTTCATCAGAAAGAAGAAAGTCATATACACCTAGGATGGCTTGAGGGTGAGTAAAGCTGGGGCTAATTTTCATTTCAAACTGAACTAATCCTTTAACCTAAACTTACTACAACTGGATCACTTTGAATATAGTAATAACAACAACAACAGGGTTTCAGCACTTCATTGACTAGATAAACTAGTACACTACCTGTTCTTTTGGAAGGGCTCTGTAATTACTCTGTGGCAAATCCTGTCCCATCATCCAAGTCAGAGCTGACTGATGCTGACGAACACTGAGACTTCAGGGCCATCTTCACCTTTATCAGATTTGGTAGCTCTAGCAACAAAAATATAGCAAAATAAATGATAAAGCAATCTCTTAAACCTATTTACCAACTCGACTGCCTCCTACGTGTACATATGGTCATTAAGCTGATGAATTTAATGTTAATGATGCATTTTGCAAAGCCATCATGCCAGATGTTAGAGGTTGGATAACTTTCAGGTTTCTTGTCATATACTTGATAATGTAATTAATTATCAATAATTATTAAGTTCTTTGTCTTAACTTTACACAGCAAGTTGAATAATAATATTGAAACAATAGCAGTTCTACAATAATTTAAAAGTTTTAAGTGTAAAGACAGAAAAAAAACTACTAAAATAAACCACCAAACAGTTTGATAGCTGGCTGCGGATCAGCAGCAGTATTAACATTAAGTGACATGGCATCTGACGCAATGGCACATCCGGTGGCACTTCCGGTCTTCATTGGCATGTGCCACTGGATAGTGGCATGTGTCAGTGGATAGTGGCATGTGTCATCTGACGCAATGGCACATCCGGTGGAACTTCCGGTCTTCATTGGCATGTGTCAGCGGAAAGTGGCATGTGCCACTGGCATGTGTCAGCGGATAGTGGCATGTGCCAATGGCATGTGTCAGTGGATAGTGGCATGTGGCATGTGTCAGTGGATAGTGGCATGTGCCAATGGCATGTGTCAGTGGATAGTGGCATGTGCCACTGGCATTGTCGCGAAACACTGACACTGTCGCGGTCTCGCTGACCGTGTCGCCGTATGTTGTGACGCCTGCATGAGAGAGACAGATGAGTTTTATCTTAAAGTTTTTTTTATTTAGATACATTTAAAAAAAAAAAAAAAAAAAAAAAAGTTCTCAATTGAACGTTTTAAAGTTAGTCATATTTTCAAACATGTCAGGTTTGTGTCACTAATTGTTATATTTTGATACTGATGTTTTTGAGCACACAAACTGTCTGTAATCGAAACCACAAGGAATAAATGTATCATGGGTCTCTACGAATACCGCATTCGCATTAACAGTCGCGTTTATGAATAGTGCTACAAGCATGCTGGTAGGTGCCAGTATAAGTAGGTTAAAGTGTATATTGGTCAGCACAAAATAAACCTTAAGAAAATTAACTATGGTTTTACTATGGTAAAACCTCAGGCACATGTCAAGTTTGTGCCAGTAGCACCTACCACTATCCACTGGCACGTCACAAGCTTTGCTGACAAATGCCACTATCCACTGACATATTGTGCCACATCCAGTAGCCTAGTGACACATGCTGCTGGCTGTCCATTATGTAGATGGTGTGATAAGAACTTAATGTATTAATAAATGTCATTCTAGCATTAAGACATGGGATTTTTTTTTTAACTTCTGTAAATTGTCAACCATTACGTAATGGCTTATGTTTAATATTATGGCCTGTTACATGTTTACTTTTGACAGTGTATTTAACTACATATTATACAGTTGTTTCAATAACTTAAAGTGGTACCACCCACATGTGTGCCACCACAAATTGACACCAGTCAGGCATTTCATTTAGTTTTAAATTAGGATGTGTAAACGCCAAACCATTGTGCACTTACCATTGTGAGAGGAATTATGAAAACTGCCACCAACCATTCAAGTGTACTGGGCCTTGACACTAGCTCTTATACTGCAGAGTAATGTAGGTGTAGATACTGCAGACACTGGATTTTACTATATGGCTACTAGCAGCAGCAAGTCAAATCTTTTTACAGAGCATTTGGGCATCTCTAAAAGGAATGCATGTTTACATTGTTAAATGCATTTCTCTTCATAATTCCATAAAATTATTTGTGAAATATTAAAAACATAGATGAGACTTGCCACAAATTAAAAATGGAGTTCTCCACAGTCAAGTCAATGATTAAAAAAAAAATAATAATAATACCTTTTTCAGCAAGCAAAGAAAAGGCTCAAATATGCAAGTTAAAGCAATGGCTTTCCTCTTTTAATAAAGTAGATCATCAATGCCAGAGGCCAGTAAAACTTCCACAAAAAAGTAAACCTTTTTCAGTAAGCAAAGAAATAAGGCTCAACATGCAAGTTAAATGGCTTTCCTCTTAATAGTCAGTAGAACTTCACAATGCCAGAGGCCAGTAAAACTTCCACTGCATAGCGGCAAAGTTTCTCCTGTCTCTGCACAACAAGTATGGTCACCTTAAAAAAGAAAAAGTTGGTTTTCACAACAACAAACACAACAACAACAACAACCACAACAACAACAACAACAACAAACCTCTGGAATCAAGACATCAAATATGTAGTCTAGGTTTTCTAGGTCTCCATCTGAATCCACTGCTGCCTTGATTTTCTCAGCCAGTTTTATGAACTATAAAATATGACAATATTAAATTTGATACATTCTTCTAGTAGAAGAAAATATGCCGCAAGTAAAATGTGAAACACTTAAGATGATTTCTCACATCACTTTCACTGAAATAGCACCGTTTTGGCTTCAAGTGCTGTTTGAATTTCAGCGAAGTCTGTGGATGCTTCCACAGGTAAAACCTGCACGATTTGACTTCTTCACTGTGAAAACCTTTGTGTAAGGCCTGTTGTAACAAAAGTTAACGTTACATATATTCATCAAATATTAATTGCAATTTGATAGAACTCACTTTTATGTCTTGATCTGAGATTATCTGTTCAATTCCATGTCTCAGAGCCATTCGAGTACTACAAAGAAATTATAAAATGTTTAACATCATGCCATGACAGAAAACAGGTTGTTTATTATGACAATGAGCTAGCAGCACCACAAAAGGCCATTAATGAGTGGTTAGCTAACAAAGTTCAGTAACATTATACTGATTATATTACCTGAATTAAGTGTACTGTAGTGTAAACCTTTTTTATCCCAGTTTTTTTTTTGGCATGGTCCTAAACGTCTCAGTGAAAATAGAAATTTAATCCTGGGCATTATTCTTAATGACAATGCAATCTTTAAATATAAACTTACCCCTCAAAAGTGTATGGCTGTGTCAAATCACATCCACATTTAAAAGTGCCTTTTTTGGCCTCAGTTTCTTTCACTCCAGCACAATCTGTGTGTAGCCAGCCTGAACACACATCACACTGTACCCACAGGATCTTCACAATGCTGGGATACAATTGCCTGTGAATAAAATACACATGGTATAATAACTATTCACCTAAATGTAAAGTAGATTTATAAAAAAAAAAAAAAAAAAAAAAAAAACACCTCACCCTTCGCCCACTTTTTGAAAACAGCATACACGCAAGTCACCCGCCATGCACTCCATTGGTTTTTCAGGTTCTCTCATTGAATCCTACAATGAAAAATAATAAATGTTCTGTTCCTGTAAAATTACTAGTTAAACATTTAAAAGTTAAGAATCTCTACATTAAAAGACAACTAACCTCTACAACGACATCTTTTACCAAGACTGACGCATGATATTCGCGTAGATATTGGGTTTGTGCCAGACCAATGGTCTCATTGTTCAACCTGAATCCTTTCAGCACCATCTCTGCCATCTATTCGAGGTGAAAAATACACTTTAGTGGTGTAAAAATCAAACCATAACATTCTACCACTTTTTCTTCAAGAAATAAACAATTAAATCTAGCTTTTAACAATTTATTGGTCTTACAGTGCATACAAACACCCCACAGTTGTTTGAATCACTCTTGGTCTGAAGCCACTGTGGTGGATAAGACACAGTCCAATCAGCAAGTGTCCACGTGCTACTGAAAGCATGACTGAAAGAGTAAAAAGACAAACATGTTTATAAGACCATAATTAGACACTGCTGATCTGTAATGAATAGTACTCAATTTATTCTGAAAAGTTATTACCCTGCCTTAATATTAGTGTGAAATACTGTATGCAACAGTTATGCATGACTGATACATGGTTACTTTACAGTAGACAAATATTTTTGGCTGAATGGTCAATGTGCTTTATACAGTATTTATAGCACAGAAGTTAAAAAAGGGGAATAGATTACCAAAGTATTTCCATGTGTTGTTGTGGTATGTCTTTGTAGAGCCCCATCGAATCAAAGACCTGGATTTCATGACTTTGACCACAGAAAACCTTTGAAGATATTAAAAAAAAGAAACAAGTACATGAAATACAGAAAAAAGCTAATGTTAAAAAGGCATTTGTAGGATCTTATTTCAACTAACCCACAAAATGAAGTGGTACCCAACCTCAGGGTTCTCACTCTGACTGACACATCGAGGAAAAAGCACTGTGTCGCTGGCTTTCAGGTTCTTTTCCAAAAAAAAAAAAAAATTGCAAGCACAAGTGTCCATAATCCTTAAGACGCATATATAGATCACTTGTACTTGTTATACACATACATACACACACACACACACACACACACACACACACCCCCCATCTATATCTCTATAATCAAAAAAAAAAAAAAAAAAAAATGCATGTATACATGTGTAAAGTATACCTTCAAGCAAGATAGATGTCGAGGGGATATTTTTTTTTGCGTTATCCAGTCTCTCCACCAGCTAATAAATGTAAATGTTGGAAGCATCACAACCTGTCAGAAAGTAAATATAGTTATTTTACCTAGCTCCTAGTTAAAAAAAAACAAAACAAACAAAACACATACTTACATTGGGTGATGTGGATGCAAGCTGCGCTACTCTAGTATTGATGGCCTATTACACAAAAACAATATTATTATTATTATTTTTTTTAAACGCACTGATATTCCTATCATTATGGGGACATTCCATAGTTGTAATGATTTTTTTTATTAATGTGATTTATAAGCCCCATCAGTCAGCCATGGTTGCTGGGGAAGGATGTCTTGGGATTGAGATGAAATGGATTGTGCTGGAATGATTGTCTGTATGTCCTTAAGCGTTGCTATACAGTTGTCAACTCGCACAAGGACTGAAGCATCATTTTGTACAGTGGAGTACAGTTCAGAAAGCTTGTCCAACAGGTGAAAAATGAAATGTAATAACAGTTATGACAACTTTCCGACAATTTTGTAATTGGGGGAGAAAAAAAAAAATCTGTGATAAATCTGACAATTTGCAAAGTTACCTTGTTTTCCTTCAAGACGGGGAAAAGGGATGTGCTAAAGTGTAGTCCTTTGCCTGAGATGGATTCCTTTTCCTTGACATTTCCTTGACACTCTGGATTTTGCAGTCTAGAGTCAGTGTCTTTACCTGTAACAATTCACAGTGATTGGATAAAACGTATGCAAGGTTAAAAAATCATTTATAAATTAAGAAAAATAAAGATTTCTATCAGTCTCACATGTAGTGAAGAGACTCAGTCTGCCATCCAGGCCAACTTCAGCTGCCCCTTGTGTCTGTCTCAGCATTTTTTCCATGAATGATTTGTTCACTCTGCTGTTATGCAAATGAAAGACCAAACGAAGTGCAAACATATAATGAACATCTTTCAGTTGGCAAAGAAAGTACCGGGAGTTGGCAAGTTCCCGGTTGAGCTGCTCTGCCATGGAAGAGTTGATGAGACCAGTTAGCTCTGGAACAAGATCAAGGCTTCTCAGTTTCTCTTTTTCCTGTTTTTGGTTAAGCTGATGAAAGCGGTCATACAATGAAAATCTATCTGAAGTTCTTGTGATAGGATGAGATTTGTCAAGTGCTTCAGTGATATCGTTACTTTGACTCTGGACATGTCCACCTTCTATCATGGTTTTAACCCAGGGTAGATGAACAACAAGCTCCTTGGCGGAGGCCTTGGCCACATTTT